>PNEQ01009363.1:0-58214 GCA_003012365.1 Medauroidea extradentata
AAAAAAAAAAAAAAAAAAAAAAAAAAAAAAACTATTTTAGGGCATATGACTTAAGGCTAGAGCCGCGATTTTATGGCGAAAAGATTTTTGCAACATTTAGTTTCGATGAGTCATGTGCACACCTGCAGCTCTGCTACACCGTCTGTGGTTGGATGATTTTACTCTCACTTGCCTTGGCAAATTATAGACGTACAGACTCACAATAATATCTTATTCTGATTGGTGCAGTCAAATGAGAAACGTGTCGGAACAAAGACACGCTGCCAGTAACCTTGAAACAGAACTGCCGATGTGCACGTGAGTCACTGAAACAAAGTGAGGCAAAAATCTTTTCGCGACAAAATCGTGGCCCTACTTAAGGCAAATTGGAGTGTACCCAACACATTGACTTGGGGTCTAGTCTGTTGTCGGGTAATAACGGGAAATTTACATGTCTATACTTATCTCTTCTGTGCCTTTACGGTGTAAAAAACTCCAATGCAGACGGGCTTCTTAATTTTGCTCATGTTCAGAGGGGGCTCTCCGCACCCCTATCTCTGTCTTACACACCGAATTTATTCCCTGCGTCGTTACCGCAAGCATGGAACAAGTTCTCGCGCGGGACATTAACTTGTTATTTGTCAACAAAAACCAATCTCTTCTCCAGCCCATTTACCGTTAATAACTGCCGCCTTGTTGTCGTTGGGGAGGAGGGGGGGGGCATCTCGAGTAGCGCGCCGTGCAAGTCGAGTTGATCGCTTCCTTTAAAAGCTATGTCCACAAGGACCTGTTTGAACAAGCTCGTCAGTGACTGCTTAGCACTATTAACTTACCCAACACTCTTTACATGCGAATGTGTGCGTGTGTGTGCATGTGGGCGCGCGTGAATGCGACATGCAACGGACTGTACGGCGAGGGGGGTTTGGGAACTTGCCTGTGTCAATAAATCTTGCCTTAAACACTACCAAACAAGCGCGTAACTGATGGTGGTGATTATATTGTACCACAACTTTGATTTTGTCTTGACGGCCAATAAATGGAGTTGAATGGACCGGTGAGGGTATTGACTTAAATCTTATTTGGAGTCCCCAGACTTGTTGCTGTTTTCCAGGCGATTATTTATTTTTATTGTTTTTGGCGTCGTAACTTTCAAGACAACGCCGGAAGAATGCATGGCTTCTTCCTTTTTACAGGTCACAGTCGATTCCTTCCCTGGTTCCTGCCTTTCAGATTCAGTCTCTCGTGACATCGCTGTCGTCGATACGTTAAAGGGCCTGGCTGAATAGATGTTATTGGTAGTAGTGCAGGTGGCTGGAAGGCTCCGATAAGCTAAAAATTAACAATTATCAAAGTGAAGGTTCCAGTTAAAAGCTGCTAATTAAAGTGTTGGTCACAAACGATAGTTCGGGTACTCGTAGAAACAAAAGCACAGGTTTTGCAGTTTCGGTTTTCAGTTATTGTGTACAGTTTTGTGGGTTAACTTACACGTGAGAGGAGGAAAAATTAAATTTATAGGAAGTTTACCTGCGTTTGTTATTTTACATAATGACTAGAGTCCCGGAAATTTCGCGGATTCAACTGAAGAGAGGTTGGATTTCTAGATCATGTATATGTTGGAAACTTTTTAGATCGGATCATTGTTTATTAAACATGACCTTGAGGACTCTGAACCAATGGCGGACATGCATAGAACCACTCATGGACTTCCGCGCTACATCGTCGAATGTTCAAATGCTCACTCACTGGAGCAACAGTCAATGTACAAGTAGCTGAAGGCAGAGTGTACACAGGACTGTGGATTCTAGCCGGCATGGTCGTTGACCCAGCCAAATACGCAGGACTCTAATAATGACTTAGAGACCCGGACATTTCGTTGGGGTTCAACGACCAACCGGCTCGACTCCGCAGTCCTGTGTACACTCTGCCTCCAATTACTTGTTTATTGGCTGGTGCTCCTGTGAATGGCCAGTTGAACATGTGATAACTAGAGGCAGTGATTTTTTGTGAAAAGAATTATGCAACATATTGTTTCAATGCCTCACGTTCACATCTGCAGCTCTGGTACGTAGTTATTGACAGCGTGCATTTATGTAGAGGCGTCACTCATTTGACTGTGCCTATGAGGATAACGTCACTGTGACACCACCCGTCTGCGATTAGCGGGTAGATCCCAAATATGTTGAGAGTTAGCCACAGCCAATCACTGACTACGAAGCAGAGCTGCAGATGTACACGCGAGGCACTGAAACAAAACGTTGCATGATTAAGGCCTGGTAGTTTTCGCGAAAAGATTTTTACAGCACTTTTTTTCAGTTCCTTACGTGCGCACCTGCATCTCTGCTTTGTGGTCAGTGATTGGATGCCTTAACATATGTCTGGAAGTTAAACCCGCAAATCACAGACGTGTTGTGTCACAGTTATCCATGTACTGATTGGCACAGTCAAATGAATAACGACTGCACAAAAACACTCTGTCAATAGACATGAAGTTGAGCTGCAGGTGTGCTCGTTTGAAACAAAGTGGGGCATAAATATTTTCGCGAAAACTACCGGGCCGTATGCATGATTATTTTTACAAAAAATCGTTGCCTCTAGTGATAAGGTAGCGGGGTAGTCAGTGAGTGTTTTGGCGCAGGTCTCTCATTGGTTCACATTCCTCAAGTAATAGTGACTGTGATCCAATCGCTCAAGCAATGAAAGCGCGGGAGTTAGGAATCTAACGTATTCAGAAATAAATTCGCGAAATTTCCAGGTCTCTAATAATGACACATTAGGACAACAAAAGAACAGTGGCCATGATACGTGTAGAGATCTCCAAGGTCATACTTAAACTATTTTTAAATACGCATAATTTAATATCACACACAGTTAAACAATAAACATGAACATGAAAGATGAATTTCGTGGTGAACCTAGTATGTCTATCTGCGCATGCTTTAGTAAATCTCATCTAAATGCAATCTGATTGGTTTATGCGTCGCAATCACGTTATTGTAGTTGTATCCAGCAGGCATAAGAAGTAGAAGTTCGGCAACAACTTTGCCTAGTGCCTGTCAACTAACGCATCTAACTGGTAGTTGGTGACGACATGAAGAACCGGTAACACAATCAGAGCTCACCAGTTACCTGTAAACACTACAAGACTTTGAAATATTAATTATAATTAAGTTAAACCAAGAAAAATTATCAATAGTACAATATTTTGAATAAGTCAATGATAGATATTAAACTTAATAGTGACAGAGAAATATTAAGAAAATATGAATTATAACAACAATGTTTTTTTAGTCGTCCTTTCATGGACTTTCGAAAGTATTCTCTATTTAAACTGGTTTTGTAGTAGAAAATACTTATATTCCTCCCTGAAGCTATAATGCGAAAAAGTTGTATAATACTTAGGGACCCCTGTTTTTCGCGAAAAGAATTTTGCCCCACTTTGTTTCAGCGTCTTACGTACACATCTGCAATTCTTCTTCATGGTTATTGGCAGCGTGTCTATGTGAAGAGCCGTATCTCATTTGACTGAGCCAATTACACACGTCTGTGATTTGCCGGTAGAATTGCAAGGCTGGTGAGAGTTAAAATATCCAATCACTGACCACGAAGCAGAACTGCAGATGTGCACGTAAGACACCGAAACAAAGTGAGGCAAAATTCTTTTCGCGAAAATCAGGGGTCCCTAGTAATACTTATGCAGTTCTTAAAAGCTAGCTTGGCAACATATCCAACTGCTTTTCAAAGGGTTTTTATATCAATTCCGACATGCTGCGGTGGTGATAGCCTACGTACAATATCATCCCCCCCTCCCTTATTCATGGGTAGAGACCGGAAAACATCGAGGGTACACTGAATGGTCGGCTAGCCTCCAAAATCATATGTGTACCCAATTAGACAGCACTAGTTGACTAGCTGCTTGCGGTAAAAAAATTATTGGCCTTACCACATCATAGGACTGCATTTAGTTGCATTCATTATACGAAAAGAAGAAACTTGCTAATTCAGTAACCTGCAGCATGTTATAATCCACTGTCCTATCCATACTCAAACCCCGTCTATTCGTTCACCTTTTGCTGTTCCAGTGAGTACTAGCAAGGGACATCTAATTTTCGCGAAAATATTTTTGCCCCACTATGTTTCAGTGACTTACGTGCACATCTTCAGTTCTACTTCATGGTTAATGGAAGCGTGTCTTTGTGAAGTGATGTCTCTCATTTGACTTTGCCAATCACAATAACGTTGCTACAACCTCACACGTGAGTGATTTGCCAGTAAAACCCCAAGACACTTCAGAGCTAAGACGTCCAATCACAGAGAGGATGATTTATCGCGGGAAAACTTGACTGTTTGCTGGGTTTCAACGCACGTTCAGCTTGCCAGAAGATGTCTGGCTTTCGCTTTTATGTGGAGCTGTTGCCCTATTTGACTGATCCAATAAGAATCCCGCTGTTGTAATATTTGATGTCTATTATTGGTTTGCAGGCAGTTATGTTGTGTCAGACGCACATCCCCTAATCATATGTGTTGTAATTAACTACAGTGTTTTCAAGGGTATATATCATCCTCTCTAACAATCACTGATTACGAAGCGAGCTGCAGGTGTGCACGTAAGTCACTGAAACAAAGTGGAGCAAAATTCCTTTCGCGAAAACTAGGGGTCGCTAGTCATAGCCAGTTGTATGCATAGGCCATTGAATTCGTGAACATTTCCTTTTCCGTATGCTTTATTATTGCTCAACAAATTTCCAGGACGCGTCAGACAAATCAAGGGTAAATTTGATAAAGTTACGCGAACATACAGTTCATTAAATTCTAGCTCGTACTCAGGCGAAAACACGAATTTTCCAGGGCCCTATGAATGCGTCGTTATGGTGCAGTACATGCAGACTCTGTGTAACTAAACTGGTTTTTCTACTTCACAAATTTTATTTCCGTGTCATTATAACTATAGCGCCAGTACTTAATCCGTAACAACCGCAAGGTTTCTTACTATCTTCAAACGATAATGAATGTACAGAGAAGTTAAGGAATATTGATCCCTAACACCTTGGATTTATCTGTTTTTTTCTCGATAACTTCTATTCCAGTCGATGTATCGAAATTTTGGTCACGACAGGGCATAGATACAAACTTAATCGATTTTCTGTAATTGCTGGAACCATAATATAGTCATTATTTTGCAACGGGAAATAGTTGAAAAGGAAAAAATTGCTTCATTTACGGGAGCGACTACAGAGGCCACAACATTAACAGAAACATTGTCATATGGATTCCTAAAAGTGAATGAAACAATAAACTATGCCTTGTCAGCGTGAAAAAAGCAAAACAATGTGTAGGATATTCCCTGATATATAAGAAAAACCGTAAAACCGATCTGACAGGGATCAATTTCCCTTAACAGTGGTGAGGCGTGGATGTGTTTCAATGCAATACAACGCTAAATCATTATAGGGCGTTCGGGATAAAGTCAGCACTAAAAATTTAACATTTCAAAATTATTACTAGCCGTTACTGCATATAATTCAACATTAAGGCCTCGCTATTTAGTTTTGCAGTTGTTTCGAAAATATTGTTTTAAATGCAAATTAATTCATATATCACCTATTCATTCTTACAGTTTTAACACTCCCATATCATAGTTTGTATCTGAATTTTTCTGTTGCAATACACCAAACGGATTTTTAGATTTTTCCCCTGAATTATCACATGTGTTAATGTCTAAATAAGCCAAAATGAAGCAAAATAATTTTTTTGTTAGCAAACGGTGCGTTATTCTAAAAAAAAAAATGTCAGGCAAAATTGTGTATCGTATGCTTGTACACAGTCTCAAATTCTTTCAAAGCATTTGGTTAAATAATATTTGAATTATTTGCAATTGTTCGAAATACATGAAAGACCACGGCCTTATCGTTACCTTACTGCTTGTATGGTTGGCAGCGGAATTCCGCAATACAGTTCCATGAATTTTCCTGTTTAAATATAATCTTACTGAAACAAAGGTAACCGAAGTAGACGTAACTGTATTTTATATAAGTCATAAACGTTTTCTTATCAAACTGTATTATTTTCTCATGTCTGCACAATTTATTTCACACGCGCGAACATCAAGTGACGTGTTCGGAGATGCTAGATATTTACCATCGCTAGCCGTTACGCGCTGAAATACACGCATTGGCTGAAAATAGAACTTAACAGGTTTTTTTTTTTGTTGTTGTGCTAACTTTACCCCGAACCGCCTATAGCGTCAGGTGCAGGTGCACCAACCAGCCAGTAGCGCGCAAGAGACGAGGAACGTACTATCCAATAACATGGCTTCAGCCTCAGCAAATTGAAAACTATTGGTTATGTCCTATACAAACCTTAATATACGTACTGAGAGTGTATAGTCGGAGGTAATATAGCTGCCCTATAACTAGAGACATGCAAAATTCTCGTTATTTTCTGACAGCTGACTAGGCTCCAAGTGACTATAGGCTCGTTCGACGTCTCCCGCTGGCCGATATTGTAGTGACTTGCCGCGGAGAACGCTTACACCACTCTAAAATTTTTTGTAAAATTTACAAAGATCTTCATTGTACTTTTACAAATCCTTTTAAAATACAAAGATTTTCTTTGTGAAATCATTAGTTTATGAAGTTACAAAGGTAAACTTTGTAATACTATACAAAGGAATTATTTGTATATACCGACAAATCCTACAGTGTAAATTATTTTGTAAAATATGACGAGGCACTCCTTCGTAGTTGTACAAACTTTTGAAAATGTTGAAAAATTTCCCTTGTAAATTGTTATTTTATAATGTTAAAAGGATATTGTTTGCCAAAAAAACTTAGGAAAAATGTGTAGCCTACAAAAATCGTAAATTCGCCGGAAATTACTTATGCAAAGACCTCTGAAAAGTATTTTTTCTGGAATAAAGTGAATGTTTATATTAATTGTGTGCTTTAAAAGAAAGAATTGTTACTGAACTGTGCATTTAATGTATACAAATAAATAATAAATAAAGGCTCTAAGATACTGAAGTCTCGGTGGTATAGTGGTAAAATGCGTAGATTCTAAATATGGGGAGAGTGGTTCAAAAGGTTCGCACCTCCCGAAATATGTTATTTTTCTTTTCAAAATAAGTTCATGCATACACCTTAATTCAAAAATTATTTTATAAATAAATTCAGTGTTATTTATGAAGTACAATGAACATTTAAATTTTTTTTCCTTATTGAAAGTACAGCAACCAGGCTAGTCCTTGCTATTTTACAAACACATACTTTGCATTTTATTACAAGGACAACCATTGTAGTTTTACAAGGAATTTATTTGGCAACTGGGTTTCCAAAGGTTTCTTTGTAAAAGTACAAACATTTTTTTACAGTAGACCTACGGTAGAGAGGCCAATCTCTGTAAAGACGTAACACACGTAAATGACAACACATAAAAGTTCGTGGACAATTGAATCGCAGATTATGTTCTGTTATGTATAGGAAAGTGAAGTTTAGTATGTTACCAATTGATAACGCGAATTTTGCATGTCCCTGCCTATAACGTGACCACACTTTTCTACTGAAAGTTAACGTTTGGGTAGTTATTTTATTTATAAATAAACCCGCCTATATATTCGCGAAAATATTTGAGCATGCAGTAGAATTAGTTATGCGAAATACACGCTGCCTGGCTACATACATTTTCGTCAAGACTGTTGCCACTCGAGTGGATGAATCAGAACGACAGTGTTGTAAGGGAAGGAATGTGAACGAGTAGCAGTTCGAATTGTAAAAGAACCACAGGAAACAGAAATGAACCACGGTGTTTTCAAATACAATTTAGCGCGAAATTTTTTGACAGAAAAATTACTAGCCCTATTTTTTAATTAATTTTTTCTTATTTTAAAACCGACCTCTCTGCAAACATGTATTACGACAGTTACAAAAGTCTTATTGCTGGTCAAATTAACATTTGAAATTTTCCTACATTGACATTTCTTCGAGGAGGTATTTTTGTGCAACGTAAACTCGAATCCAAAGAGGTTTTTTTTTATAGTGGTTTCACCGTGTTCAGTAATGACCACTTTCATTAAACTACGCTCCTGCTAAGCGTGTGTACAGAAAGAGAAATATTATTTTACGTTTTTTTATAATGTCAAATTCCTCCACCATTCTGCGGCGTTTTAACAATGGTTATTATATACTTTCTTTTATTGTGCTTGCTCTCATAAAAACTTTCCTTTTGTGTTATTTGGACTGCGGAGGTAGAGGGGAGAATCTGTTGTATATGAGCAACTTTTAAAATAGTCAAAATTAGTCAACAATTTCTTTTACATGCGAGTTAAAAACTATACACACGTTTCCCAAGGTTTATTTACTAATATATAAATTTATTATATATTAGGGCACTGAGGGAGTTAAAAAAATCGGAGTAGAGCTTAAATTAATGTTTCAAACTTTTAGTGTACGAAAAATATCACATATAAATCATAAATTGTAAACCTTAAAAAATATCGATGTAGGTAGTTTAACACATATTCAGTAAACATGTGGCGAAATAAAAAAAAAGAATAAATTACTGAAATCGTTTACTTTATTGTTACAATTTCCTTAACAATGGATTTTGTCGTATCTGCACTGGTGTCTGATGTGATGCTATTAAATTCGCGAACTAGCATACCGAGAATACACGCTTCATTAACGGTAATTGTTTTTCGTTTTGAGTTACTAAGTGTTTTAAAATAAAGTAGGTACCCGTATCATCGGCTCTCCATTTTACGTGTTCCTGCATCAGCTATACCCGCTAAGTTAGGCGTTTTATATTATCTGAGTGTATATGAGTTTTTATTTTAATAGCGGCAGAGAGGCCACGTTTAGAGTCAAACAGACCGTCTTGTTACCACCATGCCGAATCTGATGTTATTTTCGTGTCAGATAAGAGAGATTAATTACAAGTGTCTGGTACATGACCGGACTACATAGCTGTGGTGCCTAGTGTGTGTGTTGGTACACGTGGTCATATGACCCGCCAGAGTCTGTGTGTGGCCTCTTATCCCCACCACACCCTCTTCCCATTCATATTTACCCGCTTACTTGGGCTAGAAGTTCTCGAGCAGAAGACATACATCAGTTGAGCCGCGCATTGCGCTGAGAGGAGATGAGAAGTTGAGAGTGTACAAGAGTCGGCCTTAGGCCGGATTTACGCATTGGCCCAAAGGATTGGGCCAATCTTGCAAGGAAGAAATGCCAATGAGCAAGAAACGGCCAGTCGCCATTTACACACTGGTCCAATTCATTTTTAACCAGTCATACGGCCAATTTAAATTCCATGATAATTGAGGGTCAAGTTTATTTGGAAATTGCTGCAACTACATTCATACTCTATGTATATGTGCAGAATAATGTCCACTGATCCATTTCAACACTTCATATAACAATATTTTCCTCTCAAACTACAAAAAAATGTTAAATCACAACACCAATGTGTAAACACAGATCAAGTTAACACCAATGCATACGCCAATCCCTTTGATAGTTGGACCAAAAATCGACAATGAATGGCAAAGTTTCCAACACATGGCCAACATCCCAAGATCGGCCAAGCACTATTTACACACTGGTCGATTCCTTCCAAGGTCTGGTGTTGGGCCAATGTGTAAAGCCGGCCTTACAGGCAGCGCGCTCCCAGTGTCGCACTCGTTGCAGGCCAATAACTCGTCAATCAGAACAGTAACGTACGATAATACTGTACTCGTCGAAAGGGAAGGGACTGGACTGCAGACTAGCTTGGATGTAATTTTCTCGTTTACATTAAATACACTTAGCTCCGAAGACCTAATAATGTTGTAAAAACTATATTATTCCTCTTGAATGACATTCCATGAAACTGGCATAGCCTTTACAGAGAATAGTTTCTTATCTGGTCAAAACAAAATCGCTTCCTTTTTATCTGCTGGAGGCAATTACAAGAAGTCATAATAGGCGAGATGTGATAGCGCATTTATAAGCTTCTATGAACGGCGAACTTAAATAGCGGCCATTGTTTTCATAAAAGTTCTTTACTATAATTATATGTATATATATATATATATATATATATATATATATATATATATATATATATATATATATATATATGGTAAGTATGGATTAAGGGCGTTCACGTGGCAAACATATTGCGTAGTTTTATATTTGCACGGCATAGTCATCGTGTTATAGACGTTCCTTTTGACTACATTTTTCACTTGTAAAAACTTTTAAACTCTTGTAGTTTTCCCATAGTGACATGACGTAGTTAACATTTGCAAGTTACGGGAACAAGGTAATAACAAAAACCAAGTGTCTGTCTCGAATTAAATTATTTACACCGAATTTAGATTCTATGGACAATATTTTAAAACACACAATGAGATTCCTTTGCACGTATTTAAAATATTTGTAAAATATCACACTGTATTTTATTTACGGCAATATTAAAAATAATACAAAAGGACTGTTGAGTGTTTTAAAATTTTTCAGCATATATTTATTTGTATTTAGCATATATTATCAGTGCAAATTATTTCATTGGTGTAAGACACTTGTTTTTTTTTTTTTTTTACAAACAATATTATTTTAAGTGTAGTAACACTCGTAGCTGTAGAGTCTGAGGTAAGTATTGTAAATTTCTCATAACTGCGAAATCGGGCAAAACTATAACTGCAACTCAGAAAAGTTACCATTTTTAAGCGTATAATGAAGTATTTGACTGGCTATATGAAACAGCACATCCTGCTTGTACGATCATGAAACGTTTGGAACCTGCATTGTTCACAGCACTAGACGTCAGAGAGCGGGCGTAAATCTCAGAAATGGCGTAAATATCCACGAGTGCAGCGACCGGATCGTGTGGCCCGTTATAATTAACACAATAACAAGTAACTTTGCGTTGCTTGCGGCTTTGTAAAAAAAATCAGATGGCGGCCCGAGATGCTTGTATCTCCGTGGACCGCGACTGGAGTCAGAACTATTCACAATTAACAAACGTTCACCCAGCGCCACATAATTTACAGCCTGCTCACCAGATAAGGCGGCCAGAGGGCAGTGTTTTCCTATAGACGAAGTTATTTCACTCTCGCCGCTTCTGGGTTTCGTCCGACATTAGCCTACATCTGGAGATGATGGTTAGAGATGATGTTTTATCCAGTGGCGGCTTGTGGGTTGTTGCCAGGTAGGGCTGCAAAGTTGTGCGCTGGTTGACTCTACAGCCACTGACACGCTGATGTGCAGGTGCCCCTTACTACTGAGTGGTCGCTATACATCTAGTAGCCGGCAAATATTTCATTGTCGTTGGTCTACGGCGCGTTCATCAAGAGTACAGTTCCGACTATCTGCAGCGCCACTTGGCAACAACCGACGTGCCGTCACTGGGTTTACCACGAGAAAACTTGACTATTTGATGGGTCAGAACGCACGTTCAGCTTACCAGAAGATTACTGGCTTTCTCTTGCACGTAGAGCTGTTACCCTATTTGACTGAGCCAATAAGAATCCCGCTATTGTAATATTCTATGCATGATATTAGTCTCCAGACAGCTACGTTGTATCGGACGTACATCACCCAATCATATGTGTTGCAAATGTGACTACAGTGTTTTCAAGGGTAATTTCACAAAACATGTTCACGATATACCTTCATCTCTAATGACGATTTATCGCGAGAAAACTTGACTATCTGCTGGGATTCAACGAACTTACTGCTCACCAAAATATTACTGGCTTTCACTTATACGTGGAACTGTTTCCCTATTTTACAGAGCTAGTAAAAATATAGTTATTGTAGTATTTGAAGCCATGTATCGGTCTGCAGACAGTTACGTTGTGTCATGATATATGTCAGCCAATCACGCATATTGCAAGAAACTGCAGTGTTTTCAAGGGTACATATGTTGGCACAAAACATTTTCGCGATATTCCATCATCTCAACCTATATAATAGGATACACCACATTATTTGTATAGGTGGTCTTTAAGAGCTTGATACGTGCTGTAGCTTGGTACGGAATGTATTTTTTTCTTGTATAAATTATTAAAAACATTTATAATGCGTTTACTACGAAAAGAAGACACGCTGGAAATTTCGTCCCTACGGTTTTTAAAAAGCCGCTCGCTAATCAAAAACAATATTACCAAGCTCGCTAAGAAATTCTAAATTTGACTTTTTAACGTTGCTGTAGCTGAAGAAATACGCATCTTAATCGAAAAAAAAAAATCATAGAAACCTGCACCGGTCTCTACCATGTACTTTTCAGAAATAAATAACAGGGTTATCGCTTGAAGTCTCATTGAGAAACACTTTCTAGGAAAACACTGCGCGCTAGTTTAGTCCTTCGCGCCTAGGGACGATGAGGTGTTTGACGGACGTGTTATGTACGACTTATCGCCTTGTCCGTTTTCATGCCTCGAACTTAGAAGAAAAATCAAATGCCCAATTACTCGGAAGTCACGTCGACACTGAGGTCGTGATACGGTTCCACACAAATTTACACAATGACAGGAACTGAGATACGATTCGATAACGCTGTATTTGTAAATTAACCATTTCAGCATTCGCCAGGATAGATTTCTGGGAACCGTGGAATGTCGAAATCAGGATGGAAGCAGTCGGGAGCAGGGCTGCCACATCGAGAAAATTTTAAGTACTAGATTGTTGTTCAAAAGGTACTAGAACGGGAGAAAACATACTAAATCTAATATTTCCGGTGTTTTTATGTGGTAAATTATTAAAAAATGTAAATATTTGGACGGAAACTATAGGTACTTTCATCTGTTTTTGATCCTCCGTGTCTGTTACAGGCGTCTCCTGAGCATCCCTTTTTCCTGAAGATGCAAGAAAACTAAATGCCGAAAGTATTTGTTGAGTTTTTTTCCATTTTGAAGTGTTTTTTTAAGCGATTTAAAAAAAACTTTGCTCTAGCCTACACACGCATGGTCGCCACTCGCGAATTGTTCACAGAATGTGATACGATACAATTTCGAGTGATTCAGTAAGCAAGTAAGGCCACGAACTTGTGAAAATTATATGTTTTCCCATTTCCCACCGACATATAATAATTGTGATGGTCTTATCAGTATTTTCCCTTTGCTTGGCTAAAGTGTCGGGTTCCACCAAGCATCAGAACGGATAGGGAGTGGGATGGGGATGGTAGAGGAGGCAAGATTAAAGAGGAAAGGATGAAAGTAAAGTAAGTATTGCTAACAGTGTGGCATACAGCGAGTGTAAACATTGTTTTATTTCCATATTTTTGTCAATTGCTGCCATTCATAAAACGTACTTGATTTTGATACAAAGTACTAACGTACTAGATAACTCCAAGTACTAACTGTGGCAGCCCTGGTCGGGAGTCGAGCCCGTGTTCTGTATGTGACTACAATGTGTAACCATTGCACCACCTCACTCTGTATGTGATACTTTTGCCTAACGAAAGAAAGAAATGGACGAGTTTAATGAAGTGCATGCAAGAATCCACAGTCCTGTGATATACTCAAACCGTGGCCATTTGTCCGTTAGTTGTAGCAGCAGACAATGAAGGAATAGAAGGAGCGTGAATGTACATATGACAGGGGTTTCTAGCATCCAGGTAATTAAACTCACGAAATTTTCCTTTCCTTAATTACATCATACGAAGGGACAAACTCTTCTCACTGTAGGAAATAAAATCACTCAGAAAATTACCATATATTTGAAAAGAAAGAAGAGCCAGGAAAAGTATGTTATACGAATGGACTTAAAATTTCGTGGACTAATCAGTGGCGGCTCGTGGGTTGTTGCCAGGCGGGGCTGCAGATAGTCGGAACTGTACTCTTGATGAACGGGCCTTAGACCAACGAACATGAAATATTTGCCGGCTACTAGTTCTTTAGTGACCACTCAGTAGTAAGGGGCACCTGCACATCAGCGTATCAGTGGCTGTAGAGTCAACCAAGCGCACAACCCTGTACAGCTCTTGGCAACTGCAGCCCTACCTGGCAACAACCCACGAGCCGCCACTGGGACTCATTAGTCGACCAGTTCAACTCCAAATTCATGTGTAAGATATTATTGCAATACGACCCCAGTTTGTTAAAAAAAAAAATCCCTGGAAAACTTTGTACGGATAACTGTAGAGACATGAACTTTTCGCGAAAAGAATTTTGCCCCACTTTGTTCCAGTGCCTTATGTGCACGTCTGCAGTTCTGCTTCATATATATTGGCAGCGTGCCTTTGAACTGTGACGTTTCTCATTTGACTGTACCGATCACAATAAGGTTACTGTAACACCACACGTCTGTGATTTGCGTGTAAACCCCCACGACACACGAATGTCAAAACATCCAATCTCTGACCGTGAAGCAAGTCTGCAGACGTGCACACAAGTCACTGACACAAAGTGAGGCAAATTTCTTTTCGCGAAAAGTTCATGTCTCTACGGATAAGAAACTTGCAAGTAAACAATGAAAGTAACGTGTCCTCTTTTGTACGAAGTGAAACATACTGCGTTAACAACCACCTGACTGTCAGGTGATTCTCGAGGTGGTAATGGGGCCGCAGTTTCCGAGGGGTCAGACCTCTCGCCTCCCACCAAGCCGATCTGGGTTCGATTCCCGGCGGGGCGCATGTGGATATCGTGCCGGACGATACCGTTGGTCGGCGAGTTTCCTTGGGGATCTCTCGTTTTCCCGCACTTTCATGCCAGCACTGTTCCATACTCACTTCGTATCACCCCTCACCAGCGCTAAAGACCTCGATGTTAGGCGCTGACGGCGAAAATATCTCTCAGGTTACCGAACCCACGGAACTTACCAGCTCCTTATACGTAGGGACGTTAACTATTCGCAGTTTCTTTTGGACACACGCGGAAATTCAAACAACTGTTAGTTTGTATTAATTAGCTTTTTCAATATGGTTTTGACTTATCTGACAACTCCTGAGGCGCGCTGAGCCGCAGACTAGTTAGTAATACAGACGTGAAATGACGTAGCTGTTCACCTGATACGGGCAAACTTCGCCGCTTATTGGCTGCCCGAGACTGCTGATACCAGACCCGTATATGTTTGGGTCCTGTATGTTACGGCACGGTTCTTATTGGTCTGGCTGTCGGCTAGTAGGGCAACCTCTTTATGCTGATTTGTGGTAGGCATTTCTGCCATGTTGCTGGCCAGGAAAGCCATTTTGCTGGCGTGTGTGACTGTGTTTGCCGTCCTACCGGTTATTTCACTTCTGCATTCCTAAATATTCTATGGCTGAGCCAATAACACATAAGCAACTTTATTTTACGTCGAATTGTCAGCGAGCAGTCAAAGAGTTGCTTGCTGTCAATGTGAGTACGCTGTTATTTAGAGCCACTGATTTTAGATGAAATGAATTCGGAAATTGTTTAAATTATTCACGGGCACATCTGCAGCTCTGTTTCAATGCAATGAATTCGAAAATTGTTTAAATTATTCACGGGCACATCTGCAGCTCTGTTTCAATGCAATTGGCTAAGTGTGTTTTGAAGAAAAAGGCGTCGTACATTTGGCTCTGCCAATCAAAATAAGGTTACTGTAACATCACGCGTATGTGATTTGGTGGTAGAAACATAGGACATAGTTAATTGGACCTAAGTTTTTTTCCCCGTTTGAAACAAGAAAACGGGGAGGGCGATAAGTCGGCTCCAATGCGTGCATTCAACACCGCTTCCCCTTTAAGCGCAGAGTACTAAACTAGCTGCAGTGTTGTCGTAGAAAGTGTTTATCAATAGGACTTTAAGCGGAAGCCTTGTTATTTTGTTTGTGGAAAGTATGTGGTAAAGTCCAACGCAGGTCGCCATCATTTTGTTTTACAGTTACGGTTGGTAGTTTTCCAGATACAGCAATCTAAAAAACACATTTTTACCACTTTCGAGAAGCTTGGTAATTACATTTTTTAAATAAGTTAACGGTATTTTTAAAACGCTAGAGACATCGTTTTAAGTGTCTTATTTTCGTAGACATACGTATTGAAAACACGTTTAATAGTTATATGTGAAAAAACACTTTTCGTTCCACGCTACATCACATCTCATGCGCCAGGGCCAACTAACTCTTAAGAGTTCTAAAATCAAATTACTCGCCATGTAGAAGAGCTGTAACCGGCACGTTAGGCATTGAAACAATTGGTGCGAAATTCGACACTAAAATTTTGAACTTACAGTGAATTAAAGACCGATTCTATTTCTATAACTGCAGGCATTTTTGAAGTACTGTATTGCAAAAGCAGGCCCGAGTATGCTGAAGGAACAACAAACAAATATAGCCTAGAGACATCTGGGGTTACTTTTTAGTGTAAAAGCAAATTCATACCGTTAAAGTTTGATTCCAAATTAATGATCTACGGTTTCCTTAATACTAATGTGTCTATTGAGAATAAATTTGTCATTCGTGAAGTATGCATCGTGATTTGAGGACAAATTCATTTCACAAAAACAATAAGTGTGTGTTTTGTGCCATAAGTTGGTATAATATTATATCAAATTACTACAGAAACTATTGTAGATCTGGTGGTGTTCCTACGCCGCGTTATGAAAAGTACCTGTAAGTCAGAGGAACCATTGCAATATGGAGGAAGGTAATAAAACTGCTCAAGATATTAAATCGCTTGCAACGGAAGACATGTGGCTTTTTTATTTATAGATTTGAGATGCAAAAATATGGGATTCTTTAAACTAAGTATTACAGCCGGCATGCTTCGTTCTCTAAAATTAACAAAGTACAAAAAACGTTTCGAGAAATATTATGAAGAAAATTGGAAAATAATAAAAAAAATTTTAGCTGAATAAAAAAAATTGTTAACATTGCAGTGGTTTTGTCGACGCGAAACAATAATAATACTTATCTGAACATAGACGTTTGCTTTTGTATTCCTGTAAAATTATTTTGCTGTAAAACATTCCCGGTTGATAACTCTGAACTTACCACTAGAAAGACTCACTCACACTGTAAAAAAACTTCCTGAAATGTTTAGGAAGTTATTATCCCAGACGCAGTATGGAACAGTTACCATACTTCCGTCTTGTAAATGAGCAAACTTTTACAAATGTTACTATACAAGTCTGGTAACTTTAGTATGCATTTGATTGTTTTATAATTAGATTTATGAGTGTTACCATGGATGTGTGGGAAATTATTCTACCAAACCTACTTTCTTAGCGCTCCTATACGCACGTCTGGTAAATTTACAAACTATTTTTTAGAGTGCACGACTTTGGGAAATTCCGCACGTCTACACATCAATACCAGAATAAACCATCAGATCCAAGTCCACAGTTGCCGACATTGAGGATTAGTTTATCTACGTCTCAGACGAGGAAGCACAACTGGTAAAATCGCACCAAATACACTGCACATAAAAATTATGTTCTGGTTACAAAAAAAGTATAGCTACTCAAAACATATTACAACTTAAGGCGGCCGCCTACCCCACGCTTCAAGTGGGTTGCAGTGTGTTCGTAAACAGGTTTTTTATACGAAAATATTCCACGTGTGCCCATTGTACCAACGTACGAAAAGAAAACGAACTTCAGACAAGGTCGGCACTGTTTCCCTCCAACATGGCTAAAAACGGCCTTTTCAGGTTTCCGTACTTCAAAATGTAGGCCTACTAACCGGATGTGTATGAAACTCAGATTGCGACCTGCACTGAACTTAGTTGCAGACTTGCCACTAATAAATTTATATCGTCACCGCTTAATGTCCCATAGTAAAAACCGTTCTGCGGGAAGCTTGCACGCTAGTTCAGCGCTTGGCTCGTTGAGGCGACGCGACATTTGATGCGTGCTTCAAGGTTGACCTTACTGCTCCGTCGCTTTTGAGCCTCTCACGCACGGGTAGGCGGCGCCATTAATGTGGCCACTCGCCCAGGTCGTTGAGCGGCATGCAGGACTTCGGTCGTTACAAAATTATTCGAATACTACTTTAAGGGCGCTGACTATCGCTATTTTATCACCATGTTATTTTATTTTCCATTTGTACCAGATTTTTTTCTCAATTTAGACATGAAATGTGACTAAATTTGGCATTTATGATATTTATTTATCTCTCATAGTTTTATCGCAATAGCTTGTTAAAGTCAAAATTTGCATGTTTACGTTTTAAGGACTGCACTAAAACCAACTGACATACCAAACTGAAAAAATTCGTAGTGGATAAAGACGTCGCAGGCTACAATGTTACGTCCATAAAAACAAACAATAATTTTTTTTTACATTTCAATGAAATTGTTGGAATTTAAAATAAAAATTTTAAAAAATGTAATAATAATAATATATATATATATATATATATTTTTTTTTTTTTTTTTTTTTTTTGTGGTTCAACATAGCTGAATTTGTAGCCTACAACATCGTTATTCACTGTGACTTTTTTTCAGTTTGGTGAGTGAGTTGGTTTTAGTGTCGTCCTTAAAACGGAAACATGCAAATTTTGGCTTTAACTAGCCGTTACGCAAAATCTACGCAAATTAAAAAAATAAAATAAGAGGAATATTTGGTCACAATTTGTGTCTTCGACAAGAAATAAATAAGAATAGATACAAACATAAAAATAAAAACACAGTGACGAAAATTGCGGTAGACCGCACCCTTAGCGCGCATGAGTGATTTCTTAGGAATACCATCCAAAGAACGTTACACGTGTGTATGTCCATGTCATATTCGGCACTACTCATTAAATCATACTTTCTAGCTGCCGGAGGGGCTGCGGTGGCTGAGTGGTCAGACCACTCGCCTCCCACCAAGGCGATCCGGGTTCGATTCCCGGCGGGGTCGGTCCCTGGATTTCCGCAGGTGGGAATCATGCCGGACGATACCGTTGGTCGGCGGGTTTTCTCGAGGATCTCCCGTTTCCCTCGTCTTTCTCATTCCAGCGATGCTCCATACCTCATGTCACCCCACACCAGCGTTAAAGACTTAGATGTTAAGTACTGATCAAATTCTCTCACTCGCTCTAGCTGTTTCGCAATCGTATTAGGTATAAAAATCTTGGCGCAGGATCTTTCGAAAGGTAAGAGGTAAGTACAACACACGTTTACCTGTACAGACCTGAAAAAATTCGCGTTTTCTTTCAGGCTCAAGCTATGATTCAAACAATTGTAAAACGCTGTAACATTTGTAACTGGCCCTTGACTTATTTGACACGACTTGTAAGCCGCTGAGCCAATGGTAGAAGGTAACTAAATGCAGGCTCATATCACAGTTACAGCGAGAAGCCAATGAACAGCTGTTGTCTGCTAGAGAGCACATATATTCTTGGAGTCTAGCCTACAGGCCAGTGAACATGTGAATTGTTCCTGCCTCTTAATTAATACGTCATATAAAGATAGGGTCGCCGCTGATTGTCTCATAGAGGCTAGTTGTCGGCGAGAAGGTCCGCCAGTCCACTGACTTGCGCATAGAGTATAGTTAGAGACATGCAACATTCGCGTTATCATTTGGTAGCAGACTAAACTTCACTTTCCTATACGTAACAGAGCATAATCTGCGATTCAATTGGCCACGAACTTTTATATTATGTCATTTACGTGTGTTACGTCTTTACAGAGATTGGCCTCTCTACCGTGTAAGTACATATTCTCCGCGGCAAGTCACGACAATATCGGCCAGCGGGAGACGTCGAACCAGCCTATAGTCACTTGGAGTCTAGTCAGCTGTCAGAAAATAACGCGAATTTTGCATGTCTCTAAGTATAGTGTGAGGGGTGAGCCCGTGGTGTGTCGTCCTTATCGCTTCCGCACTTCTAGGACTCGAATGCCCAAACACGTCCATCTAGGTGCCACATTAACGTAGAAGATATTTTATCTTTGTTTTTATTATATCTTTGTTTCTCTCGTACCAAGCGAGGTGGCGCATATTTGGACTGTCATTCTGGAAGATTAGGTTTCTATTCTAGAGTCGGCCATTCTTATATTAGCGATTTTCCGAAATAAACTCTTGCGAATGCTCGGATGGTTCGTTACTATAATCCATGACCGATTCATTCCCCGTTTCCTGGGTTGCTGAGTTGATGGTTCCGTCGCTGTCTATGAGACGTTAAGGTAACTCAGATATACCGACAGGTATGTTTGTGAGAGGCTTAAAACCAATGCTGTGCTAGGTGTGCCGCTGACCGGCGTAAGTAACTCTCTATCATCTTTACACGCAAGCCACTCATCTGGCATGCAGTGATTTGCCATTGTTCATTTTCCTAATGGATTTCATGTGTTTGCCATGTCATTGATTTGAAGTATGGTTTCAAGTCCAACGATTGTTTTTATCTTTGGATTTTTCAAATCCGGTTGGTGTTTTCCCATGTATATCAGACTGAAGATAAGACGACCGTATTTACAATTCGTGTTTTTTATTAATATTCGTATAATATGTTGGAAACGGTAACCAATTAAATGACGACGTTCTTAAAAACATTTAATTATACAGAGGTTAAAATTTACTGATGAAGCGTTGCTAAAACCTGCCGCCAACATACAAAAAATGAACAACCGTCTCATTAGACACAACTGTTTCGCCGTCATTTGGTACAGTTGTTGTTGTTTGACACTGTCGTCTAATTCCGTAAAAGTCACTCCTGTAGCAAGTGGCCACCCACCGCCTTCCATTGCCTTTACAAAGCGAACAAAAATATTTGCGACGACGTATAAATGTTTTGTAGTAGATAGTACCAGTCCCTCAATGTCTGTCTCGTTCACTTGGGTTTAGTTGGTGAGTTTGAGGTATGCATTATTGCATTCTACTGCACAGTAAAAAAAAAGTTTTGTACTTATACCAAAAAAAAAAAAATATTCTTTGGAAACTAGTTTCCAAAAATGTTTTTGTAAGTTAACCAAAATATTGTAAACTTTACAGACAGTTATTGGATAAATACAGATGTTTCTGAATATTTACAAACAATTTTGTATACTTATTAATTATTTTCGTATGTTTACAACTAAATTTTTATACATTTTACAATAACTGTTTTAAGTGACACAATATTTTTTTTCAATCAGTTTTCAAAATGTTTTTTTGTAAAAGTACAACATATTATGTAAATTGTGAAGTTCTTCGAATGTCATTTTGTTTCACATCGAACAATCTCCTCACAAACATGTATCCCTCAGGTATTTAGAAAATTTAGACCACTTTAATTATTGTTGCAGTGCCTCCACTGAATAATGTTTCGTTGTTAGTTTACAAACTTTTTCTTGTAAAGGTACAATTATTTTTTAAAACTGCATGTGGCATTTTTGCGTCACCGCTAACAATAGTACGTGCTGGCCATTTTCACCTTGAACACTTTTTTTTGTACAATGAATAAAACCCGGATATTTCACGGATTAAATTGAGAAGATGTTGAAATTTTAACACATTTATATGTTAATAACAATATAGATTGGATCATGGTTCGTGAAACTTGACCTTGAGAAATCTGAGCCAAAGGCGAACTTGCATGAAAAGACTCACGGGCTCTCGTACCACATTGCCAATAATGTACACTCACTGGAACAACAGCAAACATACAATCAGCTGAGAACAGAGTGTACATACGATCAATACGTTTACAAGACATTTTTTTCCTAACACGGGTGGAAATGCAGAACAACTGAATGAATAACGTTCAATTGTTATTATTAACGTTATTATTATAAGAGAAACTTAAAACTTATGTGATAAGCTATCCAAACGATAATATAAATTTAACTTCGTAACATTCAAGCACCGATCGTATTTCTCTTTAATGAAGCTGAAAGAAATGTCATTTAAAAAATAAGAATGTGATGTATTCCTGTATACATCGTTCATGATCAAAATACATCGTCTATATTTATTCGCTGTAGTATTCACCACTTCTTAAACCCCAGTTGTGCTGTTTATGCCATACAAGAAACCTGACTTTCGTTACAAAACTTGAATTGCGAACTCAGGTTCCTTTTAAAAACGAAACATGCCTTTTGCGCGGCGTACGCCGAAATCAAACATCATAGCCCATGTTACCGAAACTGGGTGGCGGGGTAAACGTAAAGAGTGTGTATTAGTGGCGGAAATGTACACGTTGTTTGATGAAAGGAAATAAAATTAACCAGTGGATAAAGACAAACACTGGTCCACCGAACACGAACTCATAAAATGACAAAGTTATTAGTATATTATACACGAAATGTACGTAGTTAGACTGAAAATAAGAACTGTAAAAATTAGTTGCCTCTACTTTATCACTGTTATACTATAACTTATATTACATATATTCAAACTTCTTTAAAAATATAGTCATAATTGTTTGATCTTGAACTGCTAATGTGTAACTCTGCTTTATGCATCACACGTATTGGTTATAAACTTGCCTATGGCTGAATTCTACGTGGATAAATAAAAAAATGGCTTTCTACTCAGGACTGCATTTACGCGCAGGATAAGGTGCAGTCTAGAGGAAAAGTAAAACTTCAGTTATTACTTAACCGGCTGAAAAGAAAATGAATTCCTAAATTACTAAATCCTGATAGAATATGACTATTTAACAAACTTTATATGTTTTTAAGAAGAAGCTCTAAAACGATAAAAAATATATACTTTTACGAATCATTTTTCAATAAATTTCTTGAGGAGTACCTCTCCAACCCCCTCCTTTATCACTCAAATTTCACGAGAGATATTTCATAAAAGGAGGGGGGGGGGCAAGTGTGTCACCCCCCGAAGCGCGTCATTTTGCCTGTTCTTTCAGTAATCATTCTCTCGTCTTCTGGCTGAATGAAACGTGGGGCGTTACGAGTCCTTGAGAGGTGCGCTGTGGCGCGGGAACACAAGTCCTGCAACAAACTGCCACGAGGAACGTTGCATTCACAGCGACATCATGAACATTTCTCGCTTTCAGTTCTCCTCACTACAGGAAGTCAAGAAGACCGCAAGGCCACTGGATTACGCCATGTCGTTATTAGTTCGTCGTGCGGCTTTGTATGTGAGCCGAGCCTGCCCCTCGCTCTTCTCCTACACACAAAGCTGCAGTTTTATCATTGTGCTGGTGCAAGAGACATGCGGCCAGAACAATGTATGTGTGTGTATATGTGTGTATATACACATATACACACATACACACACACACACACACGCATATATATATATATATATATATATATATATATATATACAGAGAGCGGGAGGAGAGAGAGAGAGGGAGAGGGAGAGAGAGAGGGAGAGGGAGAGAGAGAGAGAGAGAACCCCTACCCGACTTCGTGATACTTGGGTTTCGAATTTCATTAACAGAAATATATTAACAATATTACTTGTGATATCATATTTGATTCATAAGTAACTGTTAACTTATTGCCGATACTACATGTCTGCTCTGTACTGAACACGGTGTACAGATCCTTCCTAAAATTGTGAAACCCATATCACGATATATGGCCGGTTTATATTTCTTTATATACGCTTGTGTGTGTATATCTATACATAATGTTTGTGTATGTTTATTTACAACGATGCTAGAAACGGCTGTATAATAAGCACGGGACATAAATCAGGATATGAAGATGTGTCAGCGGCAAAATGTTGTACGACTGTATTTTACGTGCACAATGTGGCAACATATTGCAGAGTAAATCCGTCTCACCTCGCGCTGCACATATACCTTACTAATAATCTCCAGACAATAATATACTACGGCCGCAGGTTCAAACCTCGAGCGGTTCAAACTTGATTCTACGTAAAATACTTTAAATAATACCTGTACGTGGCGTGGCATAGGAGTGTTTTCTGAGCTATTTTGGGCGCATTGTGAAAATTATATATTGGGTACAGCATCTTGCCACAAATATTTACTCATATTTAATTATACGTGTGTATGTACGAAAATAACACACTCTTCACACTCTGGAAGTACATTTTGTAGATTCAGGACGATTATTTTTAACGTGATATTTGTATACTTCAGAGTGGCTAAATACGGTTTTCAAAACAACCGTTTATAGGAAAATACTAACCAGATACGAAAAAAACGCTGAACTTTAAACAATACTTTCCACAAAACCGATATATTCACCTCATAAGTTGCATAGGAAACATCAGTAATATCTAAGCACTGCACTGTTTTCTAAGGCTTGCCTCCACCTGAGCCCAGCTTGTAAGGAAAACAAAACCCAATACCAAATCTTCTGTTAATGTGTGAATGAGGACAGCAGCTAATGTAAATAATAGGATCATTGGAGGATAACGTATAGATTGGTCACTTAACAAGCGGTATTTTCTGTCTCAAACCGATAGATGTTCAAGGTTACGTGAGTGTTATTTTAAGGGAACGTGGTGCGTAAGTTAACGTGAATAGATTATTTTGAAATTTGCAGGAGTCTAAAAGTTATATTATAAAATATATCCTACATACAACTTCCACCTAAAAATTAATATAAAAATCACCGCCTTATAAAGTAAAAACTAATAGCACCAAACAATTGTTCACCCTTAAATGCGTAGTTTAAAATAGAAAACGTGAACCAAAAAAAGTAACTGCAATAAAACTTAGAGTACTGTTAGTACATACGTGACAATCTCAAAAGAAAAATGTCAATCATAAATAAAAATTTAATTCTGTTTTTTATTGATACAATTTTGTGGGTTTCATCTTGTTTTGTTTTATTGTGTTTTAATATATTTAATTTTAAATAACTATTCCAAAAGAGAATCCAAAATCTAAAATGCTACTTAAATCAAATTTTTTATTTGATACGTTATTTTGTGAATTTGGTCTAGTTGACTTTTTTTCCGTTTCAGTTTTGATAACTTTTTTAACTTTCAATTTTAAAATACATCAGAGTTAACTTTTTTATTCCTACGCCATTTTGTGGATTTAGTTTTGTTCTGCTATACTGTTTTAATTTCGCTAACTTTTACCTATTTTGTTTACCTGCCGGTACACCGACATGTAATCGTCAACAATATTATGAGATTATTATTTTTAATTTTTAAACGATCGATTTCTGTCAGTTCTTTGTAAATTATTAATTATGTTTTCATTTGTTGCTTTTTAAACATTAAGGCTTTCTACAGTTTGAAAAATATGGAAGTATTTGTTTTCATATAAAATTTTTTTAACCCTTCAATACTTAATTAATGTAATTATTATTAATTCACTTCACAATATAATAATGCACAATTTTTAGAACTTAAGTATAAATAACCATGTCATATGAATAAAGTTTTATGGCCAATAATACTTCGTAGTATGAAATATCAGTCTTTGTTACAATATCGTTGCAGGACCATCGTATTTACAAGCGTGTGCCAAAATTTTAAGACTATTGAATGAATATAACATACAGGTACAATAAATATTCCATACTGTGTCTACGTAATTCTCACACCAATTAAAAAAAGGAGCTTATAACTTTTAAACGGCAGGCCAAATTTTCATTACAAACTGCAAAGAACCACCCAGATAAAACTAGATATCATAGAAAGCGTTGGGAATCGTAGAAATCAGTTAATCCGTTTGGGAGTTACGAAGCCACAGACGAACACGCAAGCAGACAGAAAGAAAGAGCGGCAAAACTTATATCACCCCTAAATTTTCACCTGGGGTTAAAAACAGTTTTTGGCAACTTCTTAAGATTATTTCGGATGACGTACAAATGCAGCGTAATATTTTGCAATTAAATCCAGTTACAAACTTTTAGGTTCAGCAGAAAAGCTTCGAAACGTGTGCTCCCAAAAAACATTTACCTCTGACAAGTATGATTTGTTACGATATTGTTCGTCAAAATTTGACAGCAATAAAACACATACACGATGTGTTTGGTAGTCATATAGGAGTTTTCATGAATTTGTAGAAAGATAGAAAACGAAAGAAACGAAATTCTAACCAAAGAGCCCACGTCTCTGTCCAGTCTTGATATAGAGTAGACAAACTGCACATAAGTACGACTTTAATCAAAGAAACTGTTTTGTCTTCGGGTAGAGTCTTCGACTCAAACAATTAAAATGTTGGGCAAACAAACGCGTAAGTTATAGTATATGATATTTTCATATTTAGTTAAACATAAAGAAAGTTGGGGCTGCCTGGGTGTTTTTTGTTTATTTGTAATGTATTTTAAATACCTACTAGCATTTCAAAATGAGAAATTAAATGCACTATTACACGATTGCTTAAAAACATTACGATTTGCTTATGATAAAAAAAACCTCTATTAAAATAAATATACGCCATTTACTACCGACTCACCAGTTTCAATAACGTTTGGGCGAAAAGTTGAACTCCGACTTGGAAAAATCGATACAACTTCTATTTGAAATTCGCGTCACGTCCGCCACTTAAGTCGAGCTGACCTCACAGAAACATCGTTGCTGATTGGCTGACATATTTTGCTTTATGTGTGGCGGTGCTCGGGTCGCTTCTGTCGCGGCATTGTGATTTCGGCATCACTGACCCTGCGTGCAGTTTTTTTACCGATTGTTTAGATGGGACATTCAGCGGTAACCTTACCAATTAATGGAGTAATATTGACAATAAAGGTATATTTTTCACGACTATACCTTACCGAGTGAAGTGGGCAACGGTAACACGTTGGCCATGCTTTCGGGAAGATTCGAGTTTTATTCCCGGCTCCGGTAATCCTGATTTGTGTTTTCCGCGGTTTCCTGAAATCATTCGAGGCGAATGATGGGATGGTTCCTTAACAAAGGGCGTGGCCGAGTCCTTTCATAGCTGTTGTCCTTGTATAAAGTAGTAACTATCCGAAATCCCTTCAACCTTACTGAAGAACCAGCTCTAAGGTTCCCTTATTTCACAGGGACCATAAATTAGTAGAGACCTGAAAAATTCGTGTTTTAGTTTAGGCACAAGCTGGACTTGAAGAAGAAACTGTAAGATTGTGTAACATTCGCAACTGGCCCTTGACTTATTTGACACCTCTTACAGGGCGTCCAACCAATAACAAATAATCAGCCATATATGCAAACCTACAGCGAGCAGCCAATGAGCAGCTGTTATTTGCTTCAGTAAACAGATATTCTTGAAGGTTAGTATACAGATCAGTAGAGGTACGTAAATTTCGCAGATACATTCCAGGTCAGGTTGAACGCCAACAACGTATACTTCATTGTCATGTCTGTGACTTGCTGGCGGCTGTTATGAAACGCCTTTGGCTATTGCAAGCCAGTAGTAAACAAGGAAATAATGCGTAGGGCTATCGCTTGTTTCCCGCTTGTAATGTTATAAGCCAATAGACAATCGATTGTGGCCAGTGGGTGTATAGGACTGACAAGTCTAAGCTGCTGCCAGATGAATCCGCGAAATTGACGCACCTCTACAGATCAGTAAACACGTGAATTTTCCCAGTCTCTAGGAATTAGCCAATTTTTACCATATTCGACCTTTAGAATATAGAGATCAAGAGTTGTGCAAAACATGAAATGAGTATACCCTTTAAAAGCATATTGCGATTCCTAAGCAGACATCACACAAGCACGTAGAGCAATTTTCGAGTAATCTTCTATCGACCGCAGAGGCGCGGCGTGGATGTGTTGCAAGGTAAGCTATATTTTGCGACGTCTGTACAAATTAATGAGTTACCAATCGGTAGAGATGATGGTATATCGCGAAAATGTTTTGTGCCAAGGTAGCCTTGAAAACACTGACACAACGTAGTTGTCTGCAGACCAATACCAGGCATCCAATATTACAATATCGGGATTCTTATTGGCTCAGTCAAATAGGGCAACAGCTCCACGTACAAGCTAAAGCCAGTAATCTTCTGGTAAGCTGGGCGTGTATTGAAATCCATCAGACAGTCAACTTTTCCCGTGATAAACCATCATCTCTACCAATCGGTAGAGACATGCAAAATTCGCGTTATCATTTGGTAGAAGACTAAGCTTCACTTTCCTATACATAACAGAACATAATCTGCGATTCAATTGGCCATAAACTTTTATGTGTTGTCATTTACGCGTGTTACGTCTTTACATAGATTGGCCTCTCTGCCGTGTAAGCATTCTCCGCTGAAAGTCACGACAATATCGGCCAGCGGGAGACGTCGAACGAGCCTATAGTCACTTGGAGTCTAGTCAGCTGTCAGAAAATAACTACCAATCGGTAGGGACACTGGAGAATTTTTCCCCAGTTTGATTCAGTGCCTTACGTACACACCTACAATTCTGCTTCATGGTTATGGCAGCGTGTCTATGTGAAGAGCCGTATCTCATTTGACTGAGCCAATTACAAAAACTTTCCTGCAACGCCACACGTCTGTGATTTGCCGGTAGAATCTCAAGGCTCGTGACAGTTAAAATATCCTATCGCTGACCACGAAGCAGAACTGCAGATGTGCACGTAAGGCACGGAAACAAAGTGAGACAAAATTCTTTTCGCGAAAAACAAGGGTCCCTTCCTATTGGTAGTAGCGACGCACGCGTGTGGTGCCAGTTCTAATAGGCAACTCTCTGGAATTTGCACAGACGTATCGAAGTACAGTTAACCTTGCAACACACCCACGCCACTGATCTAAGCTCTGCCCGGAGTTCGCTGGCATGGCCAGGTGGTCACCTTAGTACGACTGTGTTTACCAAACCTCTCTCCACAGTGAAGTCTGTTAGAAATGTTCGAGGACTTTCAAATGTGCGCAGTCACCCGCGAACACACCACGCAGGCCTGCAGCTTCCGCACTTCAGCTCAGCCTTTCAACAGCGCGACGATGCCAAACAGAAGTAAGACCTGGCGCCAGGGTATCACGGAGCCGATCAGCGATTGTATACGGCTACACTGGATCCGATCGTCATACCAATTGCTTTTAGTTCAACATGCCCTTTTCCCGCCACAGCTCACATGCCGTCGCAATCCATGTTCGCAGGGGCACCACATTTCCTAAATAAAAATAAATCAAACAAAAAAGGCTTATAATGTCACCCTAGCTCAGTAAAAAACTAGTGCCGCCATGTTGATGTGCCTGTGACGTCATTGGACTTGTTATTGCAGGTCAGTTTATTCTTAACTCTAAGGCAACTTACGTTTAGTTCGTGAAATAGCGTTAAATCCAGTTGTTTATGTGGTAAGAACGGTATAATGTGAACTCTAATGAATTGCTACTTTGTCAGCAATACAATTGAATGTACATCAAATACAATATTTACTACATCAAGTGACAATACAAGACGGACTCGGTGTGGTTTCTACAAAACAAGACCCGAAAACAGTCCGCTTATAACGATACAAGTATATTTTGTGTATGCAACGATTATTTCAGTGTATTGTGTACAGTATGAAATGGTTAGCATGAAATAAGTAAAAACATTTAAATTAAAAGTTGCGACCAAATCTTGACGTCTGTTCAATTTACTGTGTTTTTGCTGGCGCTGTGCGACCGCCCCGCCTGTTGAAACGACTTAGCCAATAGGCGAGCTCAAAGCACCCATGATTGGCCGATTATTGGAGAGGTGAGCGGAGTATTGCACAATTTTATAATAGACAGCATCACAGCATGCTGCAGCTATCAAGGCCTCTCAGTAGAAACGTAAAAATTATCAGGACGAGAAGAATTTCTAATAGATCAGAAATATTAATCTGTTACATTATCTTCCCGACTCGCGCAGCCAGAATGCCTCTTCGCCTGTCTGTAAAAGCCAGGTTTGCTCAAACGCATTCAAACTCGGTACGTTAACTTTTCGGACGCGTACGAACTTTGTTCGGTTAACTTTATAAACCAAAATGTATTATTGTTGACTGGATCTGAAACAATAAAACTATTTTGTAGTAAGTTGTCGCTCCACAATTTGAATTAAAGTGACATAAACAAATCCTAACATTAAAAAGTCGTAAGAGTAAATGAAATGCGCTGTCTTCACTCCTATCAACTCAGTGCTAAGTGCGAGTGAAATATTCGTTATTAATTAAAAATTTTGTAATCGTGCATGCATTAACAACGAGCAAATTTCCTGAGTTAGATTACATTAAAATGTAACCAGTTTTTTTTAATCAGTCAAAATCTCAAAGCAAATTATGCCTGGTGGGCGGCGGCAAACGAAAACAACTGTCCAATCACGTCATACGCGTACTAGCCAACAAAAACGTGATTTCAATGTTTACGGCGACGTTTGAGAAAATGGTACTTTCGAAGCTGAATAACTTGAAAATCAAAGCGTGCACGGAATTATTTCTTTGTGTGGTTGCATTTGGTGCGAAAATAATTCAGAGGAGTCATGTATTTATTTAACTGTTATTCTAGGAACGATCCACATCGTGTAAAAAAAAAGTACATAATATCGAATCCTAGCAAACAGTCAACTTTCCCGCGGTAAATCGGCGTCTCTAAGGACGAGCGCGTGGTAGATAAGTAAAAGCTGAAAGCATAAATTTATTTCTACGCTTTTCTTTGAAGCCAATATGGAAAATACTTAATGACAATCCTAGATAATTGTATTTCCCAACTTTATGAGTAAATATTTATCCAGAATTACCAATTCGTTACGTGTGATCTCTTGCACCGCAGTTAAATGCACGAGGTTCCGGCGTCAGAGATTGTGCCCCAGAAGTTTGTAACACTGGAAACAATTTTGTTTAAATCGTTGGCTACAACTAATGTCTAGGATTGCTATTGTTTAATTTTCGCTAATTGACTTCAAGAAACATACAGTTACAGATGAATGCTTTCAGCGTTGAATTATGTACCACGCCCTCTGAAGGGAGAAGTGGGGTGGGAGGCGTAAGGCAGCTGAGAAAATAATTTGACCCCAGTTTGTTTCAGTGCCTTACGTGCACATTTGTAGCCATGCTTCGTGGTTATTGGCAGCGTGTTTTGTGAAGTGACGTCTCTCCTTGATTTCCGTGACTAGACTCCAAGTGACTATGTTCGACGTCTCCCGCTGGCCGATATTGTCGTGACTTGCCACGGAGAATGCTTACACGGTAGAGAGGCCAATCTCTGTAAATACGTAACACACGTAAACGACAATACATAAAAGTTCATGGCTAATTGAGTCGCATATTATGCTCTGTTAGGTATAGGAAAATGTAGTTTAGTCTGCTACCAAATGATAACGCGAATTTTGCATGACCCTACGGATAGAACCTCAAGACACGTGAGAGTGAAAAATATCCATTACCAACTATGAGGCAGAACTGCGGATGGGCACGTAAGCAATTGAAACAAACTGGGGAAAATTATTATCGCGAAACGTTAATGGTCCTAGCGATAGGCGTTTTCGCCATGTCGCTGGCCAAGCTCTTTTGCTGGCGTGTGTGATTGATTTTGCAGACCATTTCACTTCTGTATGTCTAAGTATTCCGTGTTAACGCGCGGGTCACTGAAATAGCGTCAAGTTTGCGGGTCGTAAATATCCCCGTGGTTCTCCACAGCACAACAGACCGGCTGTAGCACGAACTATACACACACAGAACACGCTAACTGGCAGCGACAGGCTGCATTCAGTGTCGTTGTTTCGGAGAACTACCTCTGCAAGCTCGTCCCGAGAAGTTGCCCGCCAGTCACAAAGAAGACACTGTCCCACTGGAGCTGCTGACGCCTAGGTGCGAACTCTCTTCGGCCACCTGCCGCCTCGTCGTGACGTCACGGCGCCGCGTATGACGTCAAAGGGTCGGCTCCAAGCATGGTATCTCTCTCGGCAGCCAAGTGTTTGCCTTCAAGCGCGAGGACGCGCCTTCAGGGTACCATCTGCCTGGACCACCAGGAGGTTTATGCCACCTTCTCTCCAATACCTCGGCTACATTTCAAAGTTTCATCCCAATTCCAACACTACATAAAACACGCAAAACTTATATTTCTGTATCTTATAGGCATAAGACAGTATGTCACAAAAGTCATATTTTTCGGGAGAGCAGTTTGAAGAATTCAGCTGTTTAACACCAAAAATGGGGGTTTTGACACAACAGAGACATTTGCTACATATCACTAGAAAGTACGTAAAACTGTGATAATGTTTATGGTAAAAAGTACATTTTGAGAAAAAGTGGACATAGTGTCTTATTCCTCCGAGGTACATATTTATGCACTTTACTGTCTATTATCAATTATGTTTGACTTGTGTTTATAGTGATATATGTATTCCTTTAACGAAAATAAAAATGTTCAAGCTTACACCACTTAATAATAAATTATACTTTTCCAACGTCTTTCTCTCAGGAAAAATGATAAAAAGAGACCATTGTTTTTCGCGTAAAGAATTTTGCCCCAGTTTGTTTCAGTGGATTACGTGCACATCTACAATTCTGCTTCATAGTTATTGGCAGCGTGTCTATGCGAAGAGCCGTATCTCGTAAGACTGAGCCAATTACATCAATACTCATTCAACGCCACTGTCTGTGATTTGCCGGAAGAAGCCCAAGGCTCGTGAGAGCTAAAATATCCAATCACTGACCACGAAGCAGAACTGCAGATGTGCACGTAAGGCACCGAAACAAAGTGAGGCAAAATTCCTTTTGCGAAAAACAGGCATCCCTAATGATAAATCTTACTTCACTCTAGTCTAGCCCTTCGCGTCGTTTTCACAGACGAATTTCAGTCTACGAATACTCTCTCTCTCTCTCGCGCGCTCTCACTTCCCCTCACTCTCCTCAAAACTCTCGCAGCTGTACTCTTCTCGCTGATAGTCAAATTGCACCTCGTTGACCGCTACGCTGCTCCCTCGTCGATCCGTTGACTTGTTTCTTGGTAGCATTTTCCAACTGCTATTTTGTTGGTCAGTAGCATTGTAGATCTATCGAACCCATCGATTCGCGCACGTGCAGTTTAAATACGCAGTGTTATCTTGTCTATGAAACTTTATGCTCCAAGTGACACTGATGAAGTGAAGCGCACAGATATGTATTTTCTCAAACATTTTCGGATGGCCTTGTGTATGCTCGCTCGTGACTAAACTGGTAACATTTATTCCCGCTACGGAGTCTTATCGTAACAGTTATTAGCGCCCGGCCCAGGAAGGTACGGAAGTACATTAGGAACAAGTGGGACACAATTGAACATCCTACTTGCAACATCACTTTCACTGACTCAGTATACTAATTGCAACTTAGGTTCAATTTTGTTGTAGTGAATATTCACTTATTCACGCCGATGGATGGAGCAGTTTCAACAAACTGAATCAGTGAGAAACCACTGTGAAATCGGTGACTATTCAATGATTCCGATAAAGAGTACCAACATTCCACAAGTTAACTAGTGAATGTCCACAGATTTTCCAGTAATTTTTCACTGATTAATTAAGTGAAAACTGTCCTTTGAAAACAACTGGAAAAACAGGTGAATATACATTGATTCACTTGTGAGATGTTGGCACTCTTAAGGCCATGCCTGGTAGTTTTGCAGTGATTTCGAAAATAATTGTTCCAAAATGAACTAATATCTCTATCACAAAATCGCTACATTATTTTGTCACTAATACATCAAAGTTTCTATCTGAATTTTTCCGTTGCAATGAACACAATGGATTTTTAGATTCTTGCACCCAAAGTATCACATATTTTAGCATGAAAATAAGCCAAAATGGCACAAAATATTTTTTTTTTTACTGGCAAATGACTCATTTTTTTTAAAGCCTACGTATAATTGTGCATAGTATGACTTCACACGCTCTCAATTTTTTTCAACCCATTTGGTTGAAAACTTTTTGAGTTTTTTGCACCAACGTGAAAAAAACTACCGGGCATGGCCTTAAAGGAAATCCGTGGACAATCACAAATTAAACAGTGACTACCTTCACTGATTCAAATTGTTGAAACTGCTCCGTTCATCAGCGTGAATCAGTGAATATTCACAAATTTAGATTTAGAGTGTATATTATGCATACTCGAGCACCAAACCATTTGTCCACTAGCTGTCACTCAGTGGAACAACCGTCAAGGCTCGAATAGATGGGGCGTGAGTATACATAGGACAATGGATTCTAGCATGTAGTTAATTGAATTTGCGAAATTTTCCTGTCCCAAGCTATATGTCATCTCATACACTAGGCCACGGGAAAGGTAACAGTATATACTCGCACTAACCATCTCTGCATTTGTACAATCATGGAACCGAGTCAACAACATCGCAATACAGTTTGTGTCTCGTATCGTGTTTTGCCTACTTTTAAGATCTGTCGGAGAAATCATAGTTAGCCCAGTGGTAAATGAATGAGATAAGATTGAACGGTGAAGGGACATGTTAATGCAAGGGAAGCAGGAGCACCCCACGGTAACCCCCATGACACGAGCATCGGCCACAATACTCGAAATTTATACATATGTGCAGCACGAGCAGATTCAGCTCTGGATTTTGGAGGGGGTTATCTATGCCTTAAAACATAGCTACACCCACAACCCAATAAAAAAGGAGGGGTTGGGGCCCTCCCCCGAAAAATTTTTCTTTTAAGGTGCAAAATGGTTCTATTAACGGGAGTTTCCAAACTAAACAAAAATAATACACCCTTTAAGAAATTGTAATAATTATTGGGGGTAAATTGTAGAGTGGAAATGCTAAATTATGTAAAGGCCAAAAGATACATAATTAAGTTTATCATCAAAATAAGCCTATGTTTTGCTGTAAGAGCTTAGTTCCAAAAATTTTCCTCGTAGTTTTTATGATCGTCGAAAAATTGTATGTCCCATATGATTGCATGCTCTTGCAGCGCTGTTTTTCCCTTTTTCTCACAAACGTAATTTTGGCACTTAGATCGTTTAGGATTTCCACTCTACAATTATGCTTTAAAATGAAAACATTTATGCTGACATAAAATACATCTTTAAGCTTCTGCTTCCGTATTGTCGCAAACAACGGATGTGTTGTTACTGTCGTGTTGTCTTTTATAAAGCTCTAGGGAAATTATGAATTAAGTTTTTCAGTATTTTACTTGGTACTTATTTATCTATTATTATTTTTTTTTAATAATTTGAGTCATCTCGGATGGGGCCACGGTCCCTATGCACCCCCCCTGCCCTCTGGATGCGCCCCTGATGTGAAGACGGTGTGCTATGTCTCACTTCAAAACCATGTCGATTCTGAGTTCACTGCATGAATAAATCTGAGAAACATATTTCAGTGCTATTTAATAATTGAATTTTTTAGTATCCGTATCTAACTCTGCCTTCTCCTTCTACTAAATCTTCGCGATGGCCAACGAGTCTGCATTTATCACAATGAACATTCAGACGAATGAAGCTTTCGGTTCGGCAGCAATCGAATTGCTATGCATTTTATGTCTTTATTCTTTCTTTCACGGCGTGTGGCGCTGTCTGCCTCCTCCCTTATTTTTTTCTCATACATTTTACTTCCTCTTCCCCATATGCACTGTAATATGTTTGATTCAAAGTTTTCGGGAAAATATTCTCGCAAATGTCTTTTCTCTCGTATGACTGTCTTCGTACGACTACTAAGTTGTGGTTTCAGATTTGTGACTATATTTAAAAGCTATCGCTTGGAATGAAAAACAATAACAATAAAGTTCAGTTGGCCTACAGTTTGTTTTGTAGCAAGCAGCGTCCTCATTTTGCTGGTTCCTGTTTCATATTGGTGGAAGGGTTGGTGCAAGCGACACAACAAGCTGAGGACGAAAGGGTCGCCTTGCCGTGTCACATTCAGCGCGGTATCACCTATATGCGCTAGGCTACAATAGCTTCATTAAAAATATTTCTTTGCCAAACTAAATGTATTATAATTTAAATAAATGTGGTTTGTCTACATATGACCCACTGTGAAGCAGCTTTGTGGAAAATATTTTTTTTTTTTTTAAGAAAAAGTAGGCATCACTAAATATATATTTGTCCATTACAATAGTTCAGCAGTAATCTGTGTCTTTGAGGGCGCGCTCTACAGTTCATCTAGTTTCAACGTCATATTTTAGTTTAAATATTTGTACCAGAATTTTTTTTTATTTTAGAAAAAAATTAGGACTAAATTTTGCTCTGATTAAATATTTTTATCTCTCGTTTTTTCGCAGTGACTCGTAAACTCCATTATCTGCATTTTACAGTTTTATGTACGCCCCTAAAACCAATTGACGTAACATACTGGAAACATTTACAGTGAATAACGATGCTGTTGACAACAACTTCTCCAATATAAAAACAAAAAATAAAAGTGTTTCTGTTCTTAAAAAATTCTTGATTTTTTTTCAAAATTTTATTTTAAATATCAACAAATTTTATTTACATCAAAACTATTTATTGCTAGGCCACTGATTGTTTTGCTGTCCAATGTGTCATTATTCGCTGGCTTTTCAAAAATTTTACGTGGGTAGGGCCTACCGATACGTAATTTGTCAAATACGTTTGTAACTAAACATTGTTTAAGTGTTGAGTCATGTCATAAAATAATAATAATTTCGGGTATTAGGTTGCATAACGTCATTTTATTTCAAACGTTAACAGACCTGCAAGTAGTTTTCCATTTTTGAAACATTATTTCCCAGCAGATTATAAATTACTGTCTTGTTTGAGTTGATACCTCTACAGGAAATATTTTAGCCTCTCAATATATTTATTTATTGGCTTTGTTTGTGGCGAAGTTAAGGCTTTCGCCTTCTCTTAAACTTAACCATGTCTTATAAAATTAAAATCTTACATGTGTGACAAACAAAAATGAAACTATAACTACAGTAAACACCTAAATACAAAATTAGTATAGCAAAAATTATTAATTAATTTAACTAGATGCACTAAAATTTTTTAACTGATTTTACATATGAATGAATACAGCAAGTATAGAAAAAACGAAGTTAATTATTTGTAGTGAGACTATATATATATATATATATATAGAGAGAGAGAGAGATAGAGAGAGGGAGAGAGAGAGCAAATTGATTACAATTTGGGGGGGGGGGGTGAATATTACATAATGCCGTCTGGCAGAAAACATTCCTTTCATATGTCCGGAACTGTGCAAGAATACAGTATAAACCGAGAACATTAGGAGTGATCACTCCCCAGTAGCGTCTGTCATGGCCAGGCGACCGTGAAAAACTGGACAGCTTCAGTGCAGCCTCTGAGAGGATCTCTTGAACTGCAGCCAAGTGTGCGTTGTTTAGCTTCGGAAACTCTACCCGAGGCAAGCACTCTGAGCAGTAATACATTCCGGTTACACTTACTTATAGTCACGAGTCCCTATTAACACAGCTATTCCCGAATATTGTTTTTATGTTCTAAAATTATCAGATAACATAAAGCCGTCACATATATTTATTGAAAAATGTTTTTATGGTGAAGCCTAATTTCTTAAAAGCAAAACTATAATATTTTTTTAAAATTAGACTTCTTACTTTTTACAATGGAACGTTTGGCCTACTGAAGTATTTTGTTGTACATACACAATTTCTAGCGAATGTTGCTATAAGCTGTTGACATTAAACTGAGCACTCACCAACATTTAAAATAACCAAAAACTGTATTTTATAGGAGCAGAAGGTGATGAGTAGAATGAATGATTTATCACGGGAAAACTTGACTGTTTGCTGGGTTTCAATGCACGTTCAGTTTACCAGAAGATGACTGGCTTTCACTTTTATTTGGAGCTGTTGCCCTATTTGACTGAGACAGTAAGAATCCCGTTGTTGTAATATTTGATGCCTATTATTGGTTTGCAGACATCTACGTTGTGTCAGACGTAAGGCCTACATCACCTAATCATATGTGTTGTAATTAACTACAGTGTTTTCAAGGGTGTCTTGGCACAAAACATTTTCACGATATATCATCTTCTCTAGTGATGAGTTTTCAGTGTGGGGAAACGCCTGCACTGATTTTAGTTTCACGATTGTTTTCGTATTGAAAATATAATAGATAGGGACCCTTGTTTTTCACGAAAATAATTTTTTCCCAGTTTGTTTCAGTGGCTTACGTGCACATCTGCAATTGACAGTTATTGGCAGCGTGTCTATGCGAAGAGCCGTGTCTCATTTGACTAAGCCAATTACAATAATATCCATTCAACACCTCACGTCTGTGATTTGCAAGGCTTGTGAGAACTAAAATATCCAATCACTGACCACGAAGCAGAACTGCAGATGTTCACGTAAGACACCAAAACAAAGTGAGGCAAAATTCTTTTCGCGACAAACAGGGGTCGCTAATAATAGACAATAATTTAAGCAGCGATCACTTTATCCTGAACAGTATGTAACTTGCAGAAAACTCACAGTTACATGAAAGGACAAAGTTGGAGAAAATTAACAAGAAATGAAAGCCAAGAAGCAAACCGGAGAAGCCATACATGGCTGCAGTCAAGAAACATACAAGATATTCCGAATCAGGAATACAGTTGGTAATATAATGGACAGGGACCTTAAATATTCGCGTTTTCTTTTAGACACAAGCTAGTATTCCAACAACTGTAAGTTTGTTACACATTCGCTTTAGGCTTTAAACTAATTTGGCACCACTTAGAAGACACCGAGCTAATAAGAAAAAAAAAAAACAACTGCAGGGCAGCTCATGTTGTATCGTTAAATCAGTGAGCAGCCAATGAAAAGCTGTTGTCTTTTGCGGTAAGCAAGTATTCTTGGAAGCTGAGCCACATGTCAGCGAACCCACGAATTTTTCCTGTCTCTAGTAATGGGAAACAAGATACGAAAAAGGAAGGTCGAAACAGACAAGCACCAAACAAAGTGCGTGAAATCAGCGACAGTAATGAACAAAGACAACGAGGACAACTCAAATGAACACAGGGACAGAAGCGGCTATAGACAAGAAAACAAACGAATATAACACAGGCGATAACAGTGTCGTGGAAGGGAGCCGACTTCAGTATATCAGGCTACACAGTAAAAAAAAATTAAAACAAATCAAAGTGATGGTTTAACGATGTCATATCCTCTTCAGAATAAAAAAAATAGTGTGACCATAAACAGCGCAAACAACTCTCCGTAGCTTCAAGGGTACTAAGAATTTTAAATGTTTGTTGCAATGGGAGATTACAATTAGAATTCCTTGTTGTCTAATTAAAAAAAAAAAAAAAAACATTGCAGAATTCCTCTAGGATTGCTTTTTTTATGTTTTTGTTTAATATCTGTTTTTTGTTCTTTTTGTAATTTGTCATTCAACACAAGTTTGATCAGCAAAACATGAGCGATGGCGTATGTCCACAAACCAATAAATTCTAATTTTAGGGGTACTGCCTGCCCTAGAACCCTGGCTACAGCAAGTATAGCAATTTGCGTGTTATGTTATACAATATTTGGTTCATTACCTGTCGAACCTATTTATATACCACCACAGAATATTTTGTTCAGGTAGCTTTCATTGACGTAGGATATTTTAGGCAGTCCATTCAACGCCCTGAAAACACTTGTACGAGTAAGTATTTTCGTTCCCAAAAAAATTACTCGAAAACACATACTCAGTGCCTCTTTCCTAATTTTTATTCCTGTGGCAACATTTTTGTCGCAATACAGAAAAGTTGTTTCTGTTCTAAATTCATACCGTGAAAGGTGAAATGAGACCCTCCTTATATAATTAAACATGTAAATATTTCTTGTTACTCTTAGATAGGCAGTCTGTACATATTTTATAACATTTAAGCCACACATTTTTTTATATTGGCGACCTCATTAATTATAGAATAATAAAAGTTAGTATGATAATTTGTTCTTTCATTAATACATTTTCGTACATATAAACTGTTTGAGGCCATAAATATCGCAGTTATTTAGGAAGTAATTAATTAAATGCAATATTTCATATATATCGTAATATGATAATTATGATTTTTAACAAAGACATATAATACTGCTTATACCACAATTTATTCATAGAAAATTAATGACTAATAGACATATCAATGTGCAAAACGTATTTGTTGTTGTATAGTCTCTTTGTTTATATTCAAAGCAAATCATTACAAACTACTTGAATAAGTTGAATAAGAATGTGAGAAAATATGACATGGCCTTATAAGTGGCCCACACGAGTGGATGTACTTCGCACTACAGAGGCCTAAAACTGCAACACGCTGAGACACAGCATATGACCAAAATTCAATGAACAGGCGTTCTGTCTACTAGCCAATAGATCGCCTATACATATTATATGATCAGAAGTGACACCAGCAGCATTTCATAGCGTGATGTTAGAGAAGGTTCGTTATACGGGATTGTTTTTATTGTGATATATGTAATTTACTTATATATATATATTTTTTTTTTGCAGAATTATTTTAACTTTAAAACTTGATACCTTAGAATATTTAATATTTGTTGATGTATTTTTTCATTACAAGTTTAATTTTAATCATGGCTGTTGGCATATTTCTCTTTGAAAAAATTATAGTCTATTAGATAGGTGTGATAGTAAGAGTAATATTTGTGAGTGCATTGGAAGAATGTATTGGGAAAAGAACGGTTTTTGAATCGGGGTTTTGTTTTGGACGATGGAACCCGAGAAGGAAAAAAGGTTTTGATATCGTGTAGAATCAGTGACGACTCCGCCTTAGGATTCTGATATTGATTGAGGAATACATTCAAGGACGGTGGAACAGGCACTGGTGACGATTAGCTGACTGGAAACTTCACCAAGGAGAAATCACGGTATTGTGGACTTTATAATTATATGCGGCAGGGTCAGCCAGCAGTCGGTTCCAAGAACAAATATATTGTCATCTACAGTGAGTTACTAAAGGACAATATGGTGCTGCAGTCTGATTCTCTCGCATGTGTTTGGCGCGTTTACAGTAGGTAATCTGTACTAGAGATCTATTAATTAATGTTCTCTATTCTGTATATAGTCTTCATGGAATTCTTATAATAGTTATTGTATTGTTATTTCAGTAGTTTCACAAACAGCCATTATAATTTATATCATACGGCAACCGTGCTACTTTAATGATTGTCCTATTTTATCTATACATGTTTTCCCTCATTCTGTAAAACTAACTCATGTTTACTCACCCTTGGATTATGTGATGTGTGAAATAAACTTCGTTGAATCTATCTGAAGTATAGAGTATACAATTCTATGTAATGTATGAGCTAACCGCAACGAGAGTCTCACATAGATAAAGACAACAAAAATATGACAAAACCATTACATTATGATCCCCTGAATTTATGCGAAAATATTTTTGGACCACTTTGTTTCAAAGCCTTATGTGCACATGTGCAGTTCTTCTTCGTGGTTTCACAGCGTGTATTTGTGTAGAGACGTAACTTATTTGACTGAGCCAATCAGAGCAAAGTTACTGCGACGCTTAGTCTGTGATTAGCTGTTATAAGCCCAAGACGGTGAGAATTAAAACATCGAATCATTGGCCGTAAATCAAAGCTGTAGGTGCGTGTACGTAAGGCATTAAACAAAGTGGCGCAAAAGTCTTCTTCGAAAAATCAGGTCTTTCTACTTGCAGTCTAATATTTATAAATTACCGAAACAAAATCACATGTTTTCCCCTTTGCAACAGCAAGAAGGTGCAAAGATTACTGGTTGGACCTAATTGAGTATAATCTACTAGAACACGCTGGAAAATCGCGAAAATAATCGAAGTTAACATAGTTATCCATAAACTGTAGTGTATCCTACTTTTATTTGATCATGCACTTTGTGACACGTGTTTACAGTTTCGAGTTAAATAACACACGCTCTGTTACGGCTGTACAGTTCTAACTGGGCATGTTCAATATACGAGCAATTCTTCAAACAAAAGTTAGCCAATATCGATAGAAAACCTTCAGTGTTATACTTAGCACGTTGGAGGCTAGCAGTCATCTTTCCCCGCGATTTTCAATTGTCTGTTCTTCTACTTATGTGTAAATTTACTTAATGTTATTTATGAACTGATATCGCACACCTCGAAGATTTTTCTGATTCTTTCGGCCGAAGCTCTGCGCACCGCACGGCGGCCAGGATTTATTTCAAACAACTGCTAATAACCGAAATACATTTTAACCAAATGCTTTGAAAAAACATTTCAGACTGTTTACAGTTATACGATACACAATTTCGCCACAGCGTTTTTCTTAATAGTGTACCGTTTGTTAGCAAAAAATTATTTTGCTTCACTTTGACTTATTTTGACCACAAAAAAAAGTTTGATATTTCAGGGGTAAAAATCCAAAAATCCGTTCGGTGTATTGAGACAGAAAAATTCAGGTACAAACGATGATATATAAGTCTTAAAACTGTAAGAATGAATTTTTTATATATGTATTAATTTGCGTTAAAAATATTTTCAAGACCACTGCAAAGCTAAAGAGGGAGGCCATAAGAGTGAGTAATAGTAACCATCTTGAATTTTTTTTGTATATTGTGTCATAACTTGTCGCCGATGTCAGCCTCTTTGTTTTGCAGCTCACGTGAAGAGACCGACGAATAAAGAATTTCATGAATATAGGTAATCGATAGGGTAAACTTCGTGATACTAAGACTTGGAAGTTCAGCAACGGAAGTATGTTATACATTTTAATTATATTACATGCGATAGATTGATCAAATTGTTGCGAAAACTACTCATGCCTGCTCTCTGTTGGTAACCTAGCGAACTCGGTTTACAGATCCATCCAAATTTTGTGAAGCCCGAAAAGTTGTTTATCACTATATTAAGGTATATCACGATATATGCCTTATCTTAATCGCCAAGAAATGTGTGCAGTACTCGAAGAAGTAACTGGATTGCTACCAAATAAATTTAAAACCGAAGAAAAAAGCTAAAATATCTGTAGCTTTTCATTTTTAATAATGTAAATAAATATATATTGATTCACTGCCAAGTTAGTGTACTTGTAAAACACGCTAGGTAAATGTACACTTTTCAACATTTGACAACGAATTGCGTGTTAATTACTAATAATAATAAAAAAAGCAACAGTTGTGTGCAAGTAATGTATGTAAAATGGCATGTCGATCTCTCGTAATTGTGGTCGATTACACTGGATCCGACGAACACCTACATCTCAGAAACTGTGTTAATTAGTGTGTCTTAAATATGTTAGGGTGCATTCCTGCACGGAATTTATTCAGTTTATTTTCAGGCCACGGATAAAAAGTATAAACGTCTGTGTTCGTAACGCAGACATGAGACCAACTTTGAAGTTCAGACTCGGACATGAGAAATGAGAGGCCATCATTACTAATGGTGCCACGCATTCAGGGAGAGATTTCTATGGGCGTGTCTGTGAAGCGAACCGACAACTAGACAGACATCCTTCTGCCCTGTATGTTTAGAACACACATCTGAATATGTATGTAACCGGTTCAAGAACACCGGCGTCAGGGAAAAAACAGATGATTAGCTCTGATCTGGTTGTTTTACTCCGTGGCTCCGAGGTTGTGAGGTTTCGGCCGAGCATTAGCGACAACTCGAGTAAACCGTCACATTCGATCATGGTGGATGTCGAGCGAAGTATGTTACGCTCAAGAAGTTGGTGAGAATATTTAAACTAATTTTGTGCGGTAATTATTGTGTCATCGTGTGAGAGCTCTGTAAGAGAAGTTCCTAAATAGTATAGATAGAGGCACGAGTATATCGCGTATTCATCCGGCAACAGCCTAGACTTCTCAGTTCTATACGTGTGCCGGTTGAACCCAAATATTCATTGGCTTCAACAGTACAAACGTGTAGCACGGGATATCCCCACGACTTGTTTCCTTATTTATAACTGGCTTGCAGTCGTCAAATATATGTTAAAACCGCTCTCGTCTAATCACAGAAGGAGGAGTGAAGTAAACGTTATTGACGTTCAACCCGGCCTAGAATCAATTCGCTAAATAATCGTGCCCCTGAGTATTGGAAGTTTTCAACACGTATACTCGGTATAGGACGCTTAGTATGCCTCAGTTTGTAATTAGAGCTAATGATAATCATTGTTACTATACAAGTATTAGGATAACGTCAGTATGTTTTTGACTGTTCCTATATATATATATATATATATATATATATATAGGAACAGTCAAAAACATATATATATATATATTATATATTATATTATATACTATTCTCGAGAGTGTTCCTATATATATATATATATATATATATATATATATATATATATATAGGAACACACTCGAGAATAGTCCGTGATTTAATTTCTTAAAAGTAGGGATAGGAAAATTTTGCGAATTCAATTGCCTGAATGTTAGAATACATTGTCCTATGCATACTTCGCATGTGGGAATCGTGCCGGACGATGCCGCTGGTCGGCGGGTTTTCTCGTGTATCTCCCGTTTCCCCCGCCCTTTCATTCCGGCACTGCTCCATATTCACCTCATGTCACCTCTCACCAGCGCTAAGACGTCGATGTTGAACGCTGGCCGAATTATCTCACTCATATGCATACTCAAGCCCCGACTATTTGTCAACTAGCTGCTACTCAGTGGAACAGCGGACAATGAACGAATGCACAGGGCTTGAGTACTCGTAGGACAATGGATTCTAGCATGCGGGTAATTGGTTTAGCGAAATTTTCCTATTCCTAATCACAAGTATTTATATGACGTCATTAACGTATACGACTGCTTTACATTCGATTTTTCATTCTTCCGTAGAATCACAGACTAAATAGTAATACAGACATGAAATGACAAGGCGGTTCATTTGATTCGGGCGAACTTCGCCCCTTATTGGCTGCCCAAGACTGTTGATGCCAGCTCCTTGTCCGTTTGGCTCCTGCATGTTACTACAGGTTTCCTATTGGCCTGGCTGTCGACTAGCAGAGCAGCCGCCTTACGCTGATTGGCAGTAGGTGTTTCCACCGTGTCGCTGGCCAGGAAAGCCATTATACTGGCGTGTGAGACTGAGTTCGCTGTTCTACTGGCTACTTCACTTCTGTATTCCTACATATTCTGTGGTAGGACTTAGGCTCAAAGTGTTCCCCGCTACAGTCCGTGACATTATTGGCCAGTGCAACACGTCGGGTTAGTCTACAACAGCTTGCAGTCTAGTCTGTTGTCAGAAAATTACGCAATATTTCCATATCTCTACGTACGGCGAAGGTACCTGAGAACAATGCATTAATCCCTAATGGAAGACGTTAGTCAGAAAGCCCGTTATGTGTCCGCGACCCTGAAAGATCACATGTAATGAAGATTTACGATGGATAATCGACGGAGCGAAACGGATAAGCATCCCGAGAAAACCCACCGGCCAACGGAAACGTCAGCATTGTTTCTCATACGCGAAGATGTCAGGAGCCGATTACGCCGGGAATAGAGCCTGGATGGTCTTCTTGACATGCGAGCGCCCTAAGCATTGCACCGTTACGTCCGACCATCCTGTAGTAATAATTACAACTATAAAAAATGTCGTACTCACACCTTAAGGTGGCTCCCAAGATAGAGGATGTTTGTGTGTGTGAGGCATAAAATCTATGGAGCCTTCCTGACTGGCGCATGTAATAATAAATATCCTCTACGCGCTAGTCACTCAAACTGGCTTTCTGTGGTCACCGAGTATTCTCTTACCTACGGGACTAAAGGTTGTCCACGTTGTCAAAATTAATAATTTCATATTTGTACGACATAGTATTCCTTTTATAGACGTTACTTGTGGCTACAATTTCCATTCGTAAATTTTTTTTACCTCTCATAGGTTTCCCATAGCGGCATGTTAAAGTCAGAATTTGCAGGTTACAGGGACGTAAGAATAACAAAACCCAAGTTACTTACTCAAAGGAAATAATTTACACTGAAATTACATATTATGGACTGTACGCTAAAATATTTAAAAATATACCACTAAGTCCATTTGTCATTTGTAAAAATTGCCGAAAATGACGTAAATTTCCATCGTTTTCAGTTTTTTTTTTTATGTACAAAGGCATTTAAATGTGCCCTTTTAAATCCTCTAGAAAATGTCCCATAATATATTTTTCCAGTGTATATTATTTCATTTGAGTGTAAGTCTCTTGGTTATTGTTATTCTTATGTTCCCGTAACTTGCGAATTCCGACTTTAACATGCAGCTAAAAATGTGTGTATATATATATATATATATATATATATATATATATATATATATATATATATATATATGGGAAATGTAGTCACAGGTAAAGTCTATAAAACGAACACTACGCAGTGGAAATATAAAATTGTTAATTTTGTACACGTGAACAACTTTAAGAAGGCGTTGTAGATAAATAAGCACTGAGTTCTACAATTGAGATCTACACTTTTTGAAAGTCAATACAGAACTACGGAAACAACAATCCTTGATAATTATACTTGCCAACTTTACGAGTAATACTTACCCTAAATTTGTGTTCAGAAAGTTGGCGAAACCTGTTGTCAGGGATAACAACTATTTTTTGATTTTTGTAAATTGGCTTCGAGAAACTTACAATTCTTAACTAACGCTTTTAACGCTGAATTTTATACAACGGACTCTTAAAGCAATAATCGTACAATTTTATCTATGAAAAGTATGATTAAAAGTCCAGCGCATGCTTTTAATTTTTAGTTATTCAAATTCGTTTGGTAGTATCATAGATACGACAGTCTTGGAAAAGTCGTTTTTAGTAATTTAAGCGGTAAAAAAAATCTTTGATTTAATAAACCTATTGAATGCTTAGAGTTTTAAGTGTGTTTTTTCCTTTAGACATACACATGTATTGCACTATAAGTAGTATTGTCACAAAAAGAATGTACTCGCAATTCGGTGCAACACACTTATAGCTTATCACGGAAGATGACGTCCGCTTCGGGGTAGGTAGTAGGAAAAGATTTGTCCGTATTTGTGTCTTACATTATAGTTAGAACTATCGTCTTGCAACCTGATGGACTTTGGAATCTGCGAATATTGACAAGTAAAAATTTCATTAAAATACGGATAAACACTAGTAACTAAATTACTCATAAAAATCCCTAAAATCAGTCACAATTCGCTTCGCAGAAAATAGCTTCCTGGATTTATGAAATTATTAGTTACCAAACTTTCAATTAACTTTTTAATGATTTAGGCGATATTAGTGGTTATTAGTTGATAGTTTGGATTTCCATTCTGGCAGTGCACCACCGAATATAATAATAATAATAATAATAATAATAATAATAATAATAATAATAATAAACGTAAAGAGTAACGACATTTCATATTTTACTATTAACGTCTACCCGATGCTTGTGTAGTGAAAGTAATGCAATTACGTTATTTTAACCCTGACTGTATAAATAAAAAAAATACTCAATTATACAAGTTTGCGTAATCATGCCAGAAACTTGGGAAGTAGGCTAAAACGCAAATATCTGTACGTTTTCAAACTGAGCCCTTCTCCTCATCTGACCCAGTGAAACATCTCAGTTCACTTCCAGAAACACCTCGGGGAATTCGGAGCACCCCGAGCACATCCCACGGTCCCACTTCACACGCATATCGCTGACACTATACTGGTAACGTGCCTCATTGGTCTCCGCCGTCGCATTTCCACATTGTCACGTGTTCGTCGTATGCGAGTACCATAAAATAGTTTAAATTCGCTCACATGTCGCCTAAATCCATGCAGTAACTGGTTTGTCGGAGGATTGCAGCAGGATAACAGCCGGAGCGATCTCTGACTAACCGTTTCTTGACTCTAGTCGATGCGATAAAGAAGGGTCTACTCATAAAGTCGTGCCTAAAACGGACTTACTACATTTTCAGGGTTTGTGAATTTAGGGTGGACAAATCCGAACGTCATAAAACAGCGCTGCGTACGGCAAAGTTGTAAACTAGATACTTTTTGATATTTCGTTGTTGTTTTGTTTATTTTTTACTATTCATTGTTGAATAAATAGTTTTTTCGTTACTTTATGTGGACTTATTAACAGGCTTTTTACATCCTGAAGTACGAATTCTACGAAAATATTTGCTAACTGATTTTAGGGTTATTTATATAGAAAATACGAAATTTATTTTAAAATAAATAATAATTTGCTACGTAAAAAATAACACTATGGACTTTCAATTGTCATTGTTACGCTCTTTAATGGATATGTACACATAAGTTTTTCAGCCGAAACACGTAATGTAAAACGGAAGTAAACCGCAGCCAACGAATATACGGAGCTGTTTGGGAATTTAATGTGCTAATTCACGTAGGTAAATTTTCCACTCCAAACCCCCAAATATATATACTGCTCTAACATGGTCAAGTGGTAAATTTAGTACAGTAAATAGTCGTTTAGGACACGGCTTCAGAGCACGGCTTCTCCTTAAACAGGATTTACAACTATCCGTCCCGTCCGTCCGTCGTCCGTCCGTCGATCACGTGACTTCCAGCCAATGAGGTGTCTGGAATAATTCTATCCGTCCGTCCGTCGAAAGCTTGCCGAGCTTTAACTTTTGACGGACGGACGGGTGAAATCACAGCCTTCTAAAGATGGCGACGATCGTTTTAAATGTTTAATTTAATAAGTAGACTGTGAATTTTTTTATATTTATTAGATGACTCTGTGAATTATATTTTATAATACAATAGTGATAGTTTTGGCATCCGGGAAAAATTAAAACACCAACCGAAATTATTTTTTTACATAATGCTTACTCACATTACACCGTACGTAATTTAATTAGTAAATACTTACACTCGCTAAATTTCTTTGTGACGAAGAACAGTGTTTGCAATTATAAGTAGCTATAGACTGAGTAAAAATCTGTAAATGTAAATAATATATTTAAGGGATTTTTTTACATTCCACAGAAGTTTTCTGTTCGTACATTGGCAGCATTGCAAATTAAAGGATTAACGACGGACGGATGACGGGTTTTTGTAAATCGCTAGCATTTCTGACGGACGTAACAGGCCAAACAACTGGCGGACGGACGGATGACGGGCGGACGCGACGGATCGTTGTAAATCCCCCTTTATGCTGGTAGGCCTCTATGTGTGGGTACGGACAGGAAACTTTCGCGAAAATATTTTCCCACCAACATGTTACAATGCCTTACTGCATCTGCAGCATCGCTTCATGGTCAGTGATTAAACGTTTTACTTGATTTTTATTTTCATCAGCTTTCACTTTACACAAACATATGTGCTGGGAACTGTCACAGAGAAAAAATATGTACAAAATACATATGCAGACATATAAAAAAGTCTTACAATAGTACATAATAACATGAATAACCTAAGGCCAGTGTATCTCAATATTTCAACGTAAATAAACCAGGTGATCTATAAATAATTACAATTAGATAATGTCGGAAATAGTTTATGGTACAGAAAAATATTCATCTGCACTGCAATATGCTTTATCACTCAGACAGTTATTAAGTTTTTTTTAAACAGCTAACTTGACAGTTTTGTAAAAATTTAGAACTGTTTGGGTAGTTTATTAATATTTTTTTTTAGCTACGTCATAAGGACACTGAGCGAATATATTAGTACGATGTGATGAGATGTAAATATCCTGTTTTTGTCTAGTGTTACGTGAGTGAATATCTTCATTTTTAAGATATTCTGTGTTGGTTGACCAGAGGGCCGTAATATAGTTTTCTGGACTATTTGCTAGATAAGTTATATCCAGAACTTTATACAGAGATGGTGACAAGGGCCCTAAATAGTAGTGTACTATTCTCCGTTCAATATAAGTTGAGTTTTAGGATAAACAAAGCAAATTATAAACAAACATGTTCATTGGCTGCCGACCGCCGTGCACTGTGATCTTGCATAAGAAATCTATATTTGTTATCTGTCGTGCACATATAAATTTACTACTCCATCACTTAATGAGAGACGTTGCAAACACAATCTACGACGCTATATGTTTATTACTATAATTATGGTTAGCTGACGACACGTCCGTACAGTTGGTTCACGAGTTATTTAACGACTGAGGTACTGTTAAACGTACGAGTTTCTTGGTACACTTTCCAATATTTAGAGATGAACGATACTCTGAAAATACCAAAAGTTTAGTTCAGATAATTACCACAGTAAAAATAAGTCAGAAATATCACAATCAGATATAATGTTTTATTTTTTTCAAAGTATTTTTGGACATTAACCGTCAATGTTGTGGCTACTGCGAATGGTTATTCCGTGTATCCATTTTCCGTTCCAGTTCGTCCGAACCCAAATTCCTTGATCTATTTCGTTCCGTCCTCGTGTCGGTTTATGTTTACATCATCGCTTGCGGATTAGGTTATGTGACGCTGGACGTGAACAGTGAAAATGTCTTGCATGGTTTTCGAAACGTGGATGTATGACTTCGTTACTAAACAAACTGCGGAGATGTTTATAAGGCAAGAATAAAAATCTCGCATAACATTCTTTACAATAAAAACGAACATGTCGTGAATTGACTGATTGTTTGGTGATTTATAAAATGTCCTTTTTCCAAAACGAAAAACAAAATAATCCAGCAGGACTTTACAGTAAGTTTAATCGCTCATTTTGTTGACAACTTTTTTTTCTGCATTAAGTACCAAATTTTTGTTACGTTAGTACCAGAATATTTGAATACGATCGTTAGTCGTGGCTTGATAATTACTATTGAACTTTTGAAATATACCGTAATTGCACACGATGTCAATATTTTTATCAAGTTTTCATGCAATTTTTGTTTTCGTATGTCGATAACACGTACGAAATTTTTACCGCAATATTGTTTTAGCATATAGGGCGTTGTTGTTTCCTATGATACCGACTGTACACAGTTTTGTCGGTTGTAAATAGTACAGCACGCTGCACAAATTGAGCCAATTAGAAGCTAGCGAAGTGCAATGATATTATGTTATTTGTTTACTTCAGAACTCAACTTAGAGTGAACGGAGACAGATTGCCAAGTCAAAAAATTCCAGCCCGCAAATTTTTGTAACAAAATCCGCTAAAATTCCGCTAAAAGGAATAATAATATATAATAATGGCTATCGTGAAGACATAAATTATTTTACATATTTAGTTTTAGTTGTAAAAATCCTTATTTCAATCTGATATTTTTTGAACACTTGATAGCATAATAATTGTCGGTATCTGAACGCGAAGTGTCGAAATAAATCCGCCTATGCCAATCAAACTAAAAAATAAATAAAAATAAAAAAAATTAAAAAAAAATTCTTTTTCAGCGTAGTGTAAATTTATTATGGGCTTGTCTATAGTAGTTTGTTGCGACGAAAACAGCATACAATGTCGGAGAATTCGTATTATAAGTTATTAAAATTGATTTAAGAAAGTATTTGAACAGTAAAACTTACACGTGAAATGTGTATGTGTAATACAACATAAAAGGTAAAATAACTGGGTATTTTTAAGCATGTTTTCATTTTTTCGCAGAGCAGTTAATTATGAATGGCACTTCGGTTAATAAATACACACAACGCATTCTGTGCATCTGTCGTGGCAATAGCCTAAATATAATATTGAACTTTGAAATAACATGCCGCCATATTTGTTCCATCCTTAACTTTTTTTAATAGCTCCTGCTTGGCTGCTTACATGCTATCAGGGTTAATCTATTCCCACCCCTCTTCGCTATAATTCATATAATATCGAAGATACCAGAACATTTTACAAAACCGCTAATTTCCGATGTATAGTGTCTAAAAATCCGCCAAAAATTCCGCTGTCCGCTAAATAGAAAATTTCTCCGCCGAACAATAATTTCCCTCGCTAAACACAGCAGCAGATGCGAAGGATGTGTGATGACTCACAGCCGGCGAGACACTCGAGCCAGTCGCATTGCGAGGCTTCACTCGGCTTGTCTTACACCGGCCAGGCCGCCAGCTGGTATGATGTGAGAGGACCAGCCTGTGCTATACTCTATCCATTCTAAGGTTGCAGCTAATTCATTCAAGTGAATGACAGTAAAATTGTTGCACGGCATGAATTTTATTTTAAATATTGAAAAAGTACAAGGTAACTGTGTTAAGGCACAATCACAATGTGAGGAATCAAGGTATAGTTAAATTGCTTTCATTTATTTCGTTAGCAGTTTTTATTTCTGCTGCAACCTTAGAATGGACAGAGTATACCTCCACCACGTGTTACACAGCAGCTGCGTCTCATCACACATCACACCACTGTGGCACTCGAAAGGTAAGATACGTGTATGGGTTGTTCGGGACAAAGTGAGCACTAAACATTTAACGGTCCGTTACTGCATATATTTCAACATTGACTCTAGTTAGAATTTATTGGTTTGTGGACATACGTCATTGCTCATGTTTTGCTGATCGAACCTGTGTTCAATTACAAAGTACAAAGAAGAAAACGAACAAAAAAAAAAAAAAAAAAAAAAAAAAAAAAAAAAAAAAAAAAAAAAAAAAAAAAAAAAAAAAAAAAAAGGAAAAACAAAATATCCCAGAGGAATTCTGTCACATCGTCTGTGATAATAATTAATTTTAAAAAAACTGCCAGAATTCTTGTGAGCAATGGCGTACGTCCACAAACCAATAAATTCTAATTGTAAACTCCCATTGCAACACAAAACATTTATTTATCTTAAATCCAATTGTCTTACTGCTTGTATGGTTGGCTGCGAAATTACGCAGTATAGTTCCGTGTATTTTCCTATTTAAGTACAACAATACTGAAACAAATGCAACCGAAATCGACATAATTGTTTTTTTTAGTTAACAAACTTTTTTTTAATAAAACTATATTGGTTCATACTGACTACACAATTAATCTTACGTGCGCAAACTTCAAGTGACGTGTCCAGAGAGGTTATGTCGAATCTTCACTACTTTCTAATAACTATCCGCATCTTACAAAATCTTCATCCTTTTCCTGTGACTATCCACGTAATCTTACAAATATTCCTACTTAAGTGTGTTATAATTACGACCCATTGACGACGAAACTTATTTACGCTTTTCACGTATAACTGTAACGGAATCTCCTTTGCTAAATTTAATGCTACATATTTTGTGATACCTTGCTTCTGCAGCAGACAAGACAATGAAATGACAGACAGTAATAACTTTGCACGTACATGTGCTTCCCACAAATCATGTCTAGTACTGCATACCTGTAGGCTACAGGAGGAACGAACTGTGTTGATGGTATATCGCGAATAATTTTTGTGCCACATAGTTTTGAAAACACTGCAGTTTCTTGTGACACGTATGATTGTTACAGATTATGGTTTATCGCGGGTAAATTTGACTGTTTGCTGTGTTTAAACGCACGTTCAGCTTGCCAGAAGATTACTGGCTTTAGCTTGTACACGGAGCTGTTGCCCTATTTGACTGAGCCAATAATAATCAATGTATTGTAATATTTGATGTCTGTTATTGGTCTACAGACAGCTACGTTAGGTGTCAGACATATATCACCGAGTCATACATGTGGCGAGAAACTACAGTGTTTTCAAGGGTATCTTGGCATAAAACATTTTCGCGATACACCATCATCTCTAATGATTGCTAGAGAAGGCGATTTATCGCGGGAAAAGTTGACTGTTTGCTAGGCTTCAGTGTAATGTATTCATTTCTTACGCTTTTATTTCGTTACTGGCGAGTCCCTATTTGACTGGGCCATTGATAACTCTGGTGCACTACTTCTGGACGTCTGTGATTCGTCTGTAAACGACTAGACTGTGCCACATAACCGTCGGCCAACAATACGTGACGCAGGAGGCTACACTGCTTTGCAGAATACGCTGGCAGAAAACATTCTCGCGATAAATCACCTTCTCTAATGATTGTGTGATATGCGCCTGCCCCAACGTAGCTGTCTGAAAACAAATAAGAGGCGCCAAATATTACAATAGCGGGATTCTTATTGGCTCAGTCAAATAGAGTAACAGCTCCAAGTACAAGCGAGAGCCTGTCATCTTGTCATAAGCTGAACGTACGTTGAAACCCAGCAAATAGTCAGAGATAAACCGTCATCTCTAACTGTGTTGGAAGCTGTAGTCCTTGTGACGTGGAGAGAGGAGGAGGTTGCGTACCAGTGCCGTATTTTATTCGAGGTGCGTGTACCAGACACAGTTGATCCCCGCAGCGGACGGCATCCAAATGAGACAGGTTCGCGTGTTTTGGCGCCGCGGGCGACGGGCGCCGGTGTTTTGAAACTGTGGGCGTGTAAAGTTTCTCATAGTGGCCTGGATCTTGACGCGGGGTCTTTGCCCGCAAGTATACGAGAGCCCGTGGAGATCGCGGCCCTGTCTGCCTTGCAGTCGAGCTAGCCCGTTATTTCAACACACTTGACAAGCCCTGCTTTGTTTGCTCCCTCGTCTTCTGTGATCATTTCATGTCCTTCCTCAGCCCTTGTTTCTTCACGGGCTACATGACTTGCAGCAATATGCGTTTATAAAACAGTCACCTGCTGGAAGTGAATGAGATTTTGGTTAGCAGTTAACATCTAGGTCTTTAGCGCTGGGGAGGGTAGACGTGATGCGAGTACGGAACGAAGGGGGGAGGCACCTGAGAAAACTCGCCGACAGACGGTATCGTCCGGCACGATTCTCACGTGCGAAAATCAGGAGATAGACCCCTGCCGAAAATCGAACCCGGATCGCCTTGGTAAGAGGCGACTGTTTTAGCCACTTCTCCATCCTTGGCCCCCAAGAGGAAGATTTAGTCACAATTTATGTCTAAAATAAGAAAAAAAGTGTTGTAAGAATACAAAAATAAAAAAAAGTCGTTGAAAACTCAGGTGAACCGCCCCTTTAAACCCTAGCCTGTGACATGTAGATACTTTTACTATGAATTATATATATATATATATTTTTTTTTTCATTTTGTTGATTGGTTTTTGAGGGGTGTGTGAAAAAAGAAACGTGCAGATTTTGACTTTGAATTGTCATTGTGGGAAAATTGGCTGAGCTATTTTTTTTGTAAGATGATAATTTACTCCTAAGTAACGTCCACGAAACTAACAGTTTCATTTATTTATACAATTATGTTTTTTTTTCTGGAACGTCCTTGACGCGCTCAAGACTAGGGTGACTAAATTTTCGCGAAAATAACTCTGCTCCAGTTCGTTTCCGTGCCTTGCGTGCACGTCTGCAGCTGTGCGTCATTGTTATTGACTGAGGTCATTGTTCAGAGACGTCTCTCGGTTGACTGTACCAACTACAACAAGGTCGCTGCAACCCCACACGTCTGTGACTTACTGGTAGAACCCAAGACACGTGACAGTAAAAACATCCAATCATTGACTGGGAAGCAGAACTGAAGATGTGCACGTAAGGCCCTGAAACTAATTAGGACGAAATACTTTTCGCGAAAAGTTCGTGGCCCCAGTCAAAGCCATCGACGGTGCAGATGCAAAACCTCGTATGTCAATTTTAGGCAGTATTTACATTTTTACACATTGTTCCTCGGCAATGACAAAAGTGTCCAATAAATTAGTTTTTTTTTTTTTTTCAAATCACATTTTATTGTATTGATGCAAACTAAAGGGCTTAAAATTCCTTCCACGCCAGTAAGATTTCATCTCCGGTTCATCCGCCCATCTGAGCTCTTTCCAGTTGTGACATACGAGGCATTGCGTCTTCACCATCGACATGGTGTTTTCATTCCGAAATTTTGTGTTACATTTGCCAACTCAAATCTACAGTGGCTTTAATTGTAAATAACTGTCTGTGTTAGCGTGAAAGTCTGCCGGTGCTCGATGTAGTTTCCAAGTAAGTGAACTGCAAAATTTTATACATAGGATGATTTACGACTACTTGCCACCACAAACAGGGCTTTCATCCTTCCACCATTTGGAGGGGAAAAATTTCATTCACATAAATGTACCTTATTACTTGACAATGGGCAGTTGTACTGCTGCGTCTGTTCACCGATGGTGCACATTTTACCCTGGACGGTATAAACAATATGCACAGCACCGAGACGCTTGACTGGAGCGATTTCTAGCCGACAGTAGATTCTTGTATACAAACAATATTGTCTCAAAAAGCATCACAGATCTACTTATGCATTTTATAAATGTTTCAAAAGTTTAGAATTACTCTGAAAATACTGGGAATAGGACCTACATGCACTTTACGTACTTTCTATCGAATGATGTAAGGAATATGTCCTACTTGTGACGGTTATTCTCACGAGATGAAATCTCCCAGTTATTTTTGTATAAAGTATCGCCATTTATGTTGCAATTTATAGTATAGAGTTCTTTTTTTTTCAGTAGGTTAAATGGTTTCTTAGAGAACACGCCCTATTCGCCTCCTTCCTTATTTATACTTTCGTTGTATTATCACTGACGTAGTTGAAAAAATAAATTTGCAATTCAATAACTCACCATATGCACAGACGTAAACCTATACACAAAGTGTTCAGTTTTACTACTTGAATTGTTTGATTTGTTAATCGTGATACCCCTCTGTGTATTTACATAATTCCCAGCACGTTACTTAAATATATATGCCGTCAATTTTGATAGTCTAACTGACCAGTCCTTTCTTCTGCATATATTTTCTCAGTTTGTGTGTAGATATTTTAAGGGGCTTCCTTACTTGCCCTTCAAACGCGTTGCTGCGAGTTATGACTATTTTCTGTTTGACGAAACTATTTACCGCACATAACATCCGTATATCTAGGAAAATAACACTCACTTCAAACTTTGTCGCTACAGTTTTAAAAATTCGGCACGTTTATTAGAAACATTATTTTCTGGCCCCTCAAAACGGCCAAAAATGGCTTTTCCAGACTGCCGCATCTGGAATATTAACAATCGGTAAAGGTACGTAAACATCGCAGATACATTCCAGGTCAGGTTGAACGCCAATTATGTATACTTCATTGTCATGTCTGTGACTCACTGGCGGCTGTTACGAAACGCCTTTGACTACTGCAAGCCAGTAGTAAATAAGAAAATAATGCGAAGTGCTATCGCTTGCTACCTGCTTGTACGGTTATAAGCCAATAGATAATTTATTGTGGCCATTGGGTGTATAGGACTGACAAGTCTAGGCTGCTGCCAGATGAATCCGCGAAATTAACGTACCTCTAACAATCGGATTCGAAAAACATAACTATAGAAACAAGTGTTAGACTTTGAACTAAGCTGCCCATAAATAAAATAATGTGGTCACCGCTTTATGTCCTATAGGAAAATGTATAATAGTAAATCACTGCACGCTGTCTGAGTGGCTTGCGCGGAGAGGCGATAATGCATGGCATACGTCGGTCAACGGCAACCTTACCGCTCCTATGCTTCACACACACATATACAGCCTATCTAGGGAGGCCCCTTAAGGTTACCCGTGTTCATTTAGGGCAGATATGCTCGGAAATTTCCGCTGTTTATTGCATTCGTGTAAATATTTAGGGCCTATTTTTTTCTGTGAGGGCCGTCTTTATGTGTATTTGTACTATTATTTCTTTAGACAGACACGGTTATGCGGTAAACATAGACGAAATCAAAATAAATAATGAGCACAGTTTTTTTATTAACAATTTTGTATTCAATATCACTACCTCAACTTGAATCAGTAAGAAACGAACAACTCCGTGAAATTCTAGTCATTTCGGTGAAAATAAGCAACTGAAATTAGTGACATCTTGTCTATTGTTTCAGTGACTGTCAGTGACAAAATTCTACTGATTTAAAAGTGATTTATGCTTATTTTTGGTGAATTTAACCTGTATGTTAACTGATTATTAGTTCATTCTACAGGTAAATCAGTCAAAATAATATGATTAACAAGAATTTCAGTAATTAATATTTCAGTGATTGTAACCACTGATTCGGATTTAAAGTGTTTGGAGATTAACAATCCTCACGCATAAAATAGTGAGTGACAGCCTCACAGCTTTTCCTATTTCAGAAGCAATTTTCCTAGTCACTGCGCATAGGACAGCGATGTGAAACAGCAAGTAAAGCGGGATAGCTTCCCCCTCGGGCATTTAACGCCAGCAGCGATTATTGGCGAAGTTAAGGCCATAATTCGGGTCTAACGCGACAAAAAACACTGGAGCCCGTGCCAGGAGCGAGCTACGTAATTGCGTGTCCACGAAGTGGTTGATTGTAGAAGGACGAGGGCAGGGGGGAGGGTTTAAAAAATTGAGGCTATTTGAAATGGAAATTATCTGAAGTGTGTCTTTAACGAAGAAGCGGCAATTTATTCAAAAGCGTTTCTCGTTTCACCGGTTGGAATAGTAACATTAAAAATAAACCCGAGAGAAAATGGGTTCTGGGAACAGTCCAGTTGCAGAAAATAAACATACGAAGACAAAAAAAAAAAAAAAACTAATAAAATTAAAAAGTAAAAAAAACCGTAAAAGAAAGTACTTAGATGAAAAAAATCTTTTCGTAAAAGAAAAAGACCTAGGAGGAAGCTGAGGGAAGGAATTACTGAAGAGATTTACGAGTTTGGCAGAACGCATGTCGTTAACTTTGGAGCTGAGGTGTTACAGTGAAGAAGGATGGGTGTCGACCAATTCTAGGCTGTGGCAGAGGGGGGAGGGTGTGTGCTAGGTATGGTGTTGTAAGG
>PNEQ01009364.1:0-58215 GCA_003012365.1 Medauroidea extradentata
GGATCACCACAATGTTCCCTCCCTCTGCTGCCTCGCCATTTCCCCTCTCTACCGACGTCACAGCTCACTCCAACAGCACACGCGTCTATTTTCTACTGGCAGGGAACCAGGACGGACGTCGGAATTTGTGAAGGTGCGGTGCGGAGTTATTAAAGTTTAACGTAACATTTCAAGTCTGTTCACAATACATCATGGGAATTCATGCCATCGCATACAACTACCAGGTAACCTCCATTAAACTATAGTTATGCACTAGGCGAAAGTATGTCCATGGAAATTTCCACTCGGGAAAAATACTGCGTCGTAACCAGAAACGTTAACTGCCGCTGATGTCAAGTTGACACCGTCACAATATATATATATATATATATATATATATATATATATATATATATATATATATATATATATATATATATATATAATAGTCTTCAAACCCACGTCAAATGCTGGTTGATACCTTCAGCCATTACTAAAAGAACAGGGGTGGCCACCCTTAAGTGGACCCCTGTTCTTTTAGTAATGGCTGAAGGTATCAACCAGCATTTGATGTGGGTTTGAAGACTATTATAGTACAAATCAATGTTGAGAGTATTGTCATTTTACATAATTCTGTTTCCGATATTTAAAATAAATACGGTTTTCAAATTCGATATTCAGTGGCTCATTACTCCGACAATATTACACTTAGGTACAAAGTGTCCCACATATGTCCTACTTTATTTTCCATACGGAGTCACCTCCCTGAGTTTGTACCTGTAGTTCAGGACCACCCTGTATATATTTTATTTTCAGAAAACACTGTTTTAAATTTCAATTTTCAGAGCTTATTGCTCCCTTAATATTCTATTTCGGTGCTAGGTCGCCTACATGTTTCTTCTTAATTTTTCATACCTGCTTGAATTTGTCGCTGTTTTTCAGACTCATCCTGTATATAAAACAATTATTTAAATGATATGTCAGGAATTTCTTAAAAAAAATTCACAGTATTTCATTTTACTTAATGCATTAAGTTACAATTACTGAGGGAGCTACTACCAGGTGACTTATGTAATACGTTTTGGAAGCCAGGATAGTCGAGATGGTTTCTCTTTATTCTTCTATAGTCTGACTAAAATTTTGAAATATATTTTGCGAGATAAAAGTGCCTTAAGTAGGCCTACACTTGTACAACTTGCATATCCTTAATGCTTCATAACTGAACTACAGGTTGTGACTTTATTAAGGAAGTTTACACACTGTTAAAACCTTTAATTTTTAATTTAAAAATCGTGTCATCTTTAAATATAGCTTAAGCACCTTGATTAGATGACGGATCAATAAGGTATAATCCCGGTAATTAGCTCGTGTTACATCCTAAAATCAGCGGGAATAAATCAGCCAATCACATAAATCTGCACCTTTCCATCTACAATCTAAGATATCGTATGTACGACTGCGCATTTCCTGAGCTTGACAACTCAAGGCCGTTCAAGCTGTCAAAACAAGGACGCGTGACCGGCAAAGATATGATCATCTCCATTGTTTGTTTATCTCATAAAATATATACGTTACATATTTAAACAAAACTACAGTTTACGGTAGCTTTTAAACATAAAAAATATTAATACTGTTGTACATAAAATATCTGTGGAGTTTAACATGTATATTCAAATTAAACACGTTACTTTAAAACGTAAACAAATTCAGCATCGAATATGCGCGCCGTTTTATTTGTAAACAAGATAACATCTTTGTTTTCTCGCTCGATTAGTTTCATAACACTTTCGTTATTCAAGTTCATAACTGTGAAACTAACATACATTCAGAATATTTAAATAATCATGGAAAACAAATAAATATCTCTCATTGTTTACTAACATTACTATTTTCGGCAATTATCTGGTATTTATGCACAAGTGTTTGATGTAAATAAACAACTATATTCTATAGACTCGCTACATATTAGTGACGTCTAGCGGTCAACACTCGGCACAATACAACCGCGTCTTAAATTATCACGTACTGACGATGTCAGCCTCCGACCGTCAACTACTTTGCACGTATCTTTACAAGCCACTCCATACGAGACACTGACAATTAATTCATCTGTGATTTTTGGATTCCAAATTTCTACCTAAAGTGAGAAGTACGTACGTAGAAGATAATTTCTATGATGCGCACACATCTCAAGAGGACATCAGTCAGATAACTCATGAACGTTTTGTTTCAGACGCAGAAAAGCGAATTAAAGTACGCGAAACAGTCAAAAATAAAGAAAGTTAACCCAAGAAATTTGGTTCTAGTTCGTACGAATCCAATGTCACAGTTGTGGGAAAATGTAACAAAGAAGCTATTCATACTTCTTCATACACCGTATGTTGTTATCAACTCAATCGCCACATCACACAGCAAGTAAAAGGAAATCTTAATATGACACAGCTCCTATTGTATAAAATACCTGTGGTACCTGCTACTTTATTTGTGATATGATTGTTTGTGTATAATTTTAAGGCAATATTACGTTGAGAATTTTAATTCTTAGTGCACACGTCAGACAGACATGGTTTTGCTTCACGTGATGTGTACGTATGATTTTGTGGACGTAGCCATTGTTATTGTTAATTACGGTAATTATTATGTGTTGATATTCCGGCCATGCAGGACACATGTCGCTGGGTTATTATTACCTCACCAGAGGTGAAGAGATTATGTTGTTTATCACCACGTGTTATCCTCGCTACACTACTGCAGAGGAATTCACTATAATTTGCCCGATGAGCAATGGCTCAATTAGAGCCTTTAAAAGTTTGTAAACATAGTCATTGTTTGTTTTAAAAAAGTACCGCTTAAATGAAATTTAATGAATTACAACAAGGGCAATAAAAACAGAAGAAAAATGAAGTGAAGACAAAGGATAAGTGCACTCTTACAGCTACCTTACCTGTATTGATTTTATAATTGTACCAAACACTGTCCAATTCTTACACATTGCATTAATAGTAATTTTCAATAAATGAAATATTTTTCAGTTACACAGTTTTAGTACAAGTACATGTCAGAGTAGGGATTTGATTAATTTCGCTACTTGCAAAAAAAAAAAAAACATTCAAACGATACAAATGAGATATTTTAGGTGAAAGTATAGGGTATGTATAAAGCTACAGAATAATAAGTTTATAAATTTACGTAAAATTGTTTGTATTAAAAACAAATCTTAAATATATCTTAAATTTTCTGCATGTCTCTGAGTACCTGTATTTGTGAAAAATAATTTTATGTGAAATAAAGAAGTGTCATTTTGTAGCTTAATACATGTACTTTCACTCAAAATGATTTAATTTGCATCGTTTGAATAGTTCTTACTTTAGGTAAGTAGCGGAAATAGTAAAAATCACTTGTATGGCACGCACTAGTACGAAAACTATGGAACTAAAAAGTATTTTAATTGTTGGCAATTACCCATACTATATGATTTCGTATGTTGTAAATATTTATTAATAAAACCTTGACAAATGTGTTGAATTATTCAAGTGGTAGTAAATGTTTATGTGTTGGTGTTGAATGTGCAATAGGATTTTTTTATGATGATGAACTTGCTGAACATGCAAAATAACATTCAGAGACTTAATGGAAGGATGACGATTTCGTATAACCAATTTATGTGACAATATATATTGTAACGTATTGATGTATTGATGTTACCTCTGCGAATGAAGTGATGTGAAGTGTTATGTTTTTTGTATAGATGAACTCTGTGTATGTTCCGTGTTATGTTTAAATTGCATCTGTGATGCACATTTCAGTGCTGTTGATTTTGTGTTTACTTTTTATTTATGTTTTAAATGTTTTCCTTTATGAAGTGCAGTTATGTGGTTGATAACTTATGTTGCAAGGGATCGTTTAGACAACTTAAAAGCTGAGAGAGACAGAAGTTTCACCTCGGGGAAACTGATATCTTTCACATCTGTGAACTGTCAGATGAAGTATTTACTATATGTTTATTTATTGATTCATCAAGAAAAGATATATTTACTATTTATTTTTATACAGCAGAACAGTGTTGACACTTAACAGAACATTAATAACACTCAAAGTGTTAAAAAAAAACGCCTACCTAGTAGTTTCAGTTTGTTAACATAATGCTACTGCTAATATTCTGTGTACAGACAAACTTATTTGCATGAGTGACATTTAATGATATTTAAATGTATACGTATATTTTTAATGCTAAGTACATTTTAGGACATACACTTAATTTTGTTTTATGTTATAATATTTAATTGGGTTGAGTGTTTCAAGTGTTGGGTCTTCTCCCGTCCATATGCCAATCCAGCAACTCTAGGTTCGCTTAGTTCTAGAATGTGCCTAGATTACCGGAAGTAAGTGCCGAGACGTCATTAAGGGCGGGGATCACCTCAGTTTTCAACGTCTTTTTTTATTTTTATATTTGTACCGGATATTTTTTTTCTTATTTAAGACATAAATTGTGACTATATCTTCATCTCAGAAAATTGTTGTATCTCTCATAGTTTTCGCGTAATGAGTCATAAACGTCAAAATTGGCACTTTACAGTTTTATGTACGCCACTAAAACCAACTCTAATACCAAACGGAAAAAATTCACAGTGTATAACACTGTGGTAGGCCACGAAATGACACCTATAAAAACAAAAAATAAAATATTTTTGTATTTAATAAAAATGCTGAATTTTGAAATAGAAATGTGAAAATTGAAAAAATTGTTTAAAAATACAAAAATGTATTTACATTTTATTTTATATAATTCAAATCATAGCCTATAACATTGTTATAAATTGTGAATCTTTTCTGTTTGGTATGTCGGTTGGTTTTAGTGGCGTACATAAAACCGTAAAGTCGAAATTTTGACGTTTACGACTCATTATTAAAAAAAACTATGAGAGATACAACAATTTTCTAAGAGGAAGATTTAGTCACAATTTATGTCTAAAATAAGAAAAAAAAATATCTGGTACAAATATAAAAACAAAAATAAAGAGGTTGAAAACTGACGTGAACCGTGCCGTTTAGACGTAAGATGTGTGCAAACTTGCAATGACTCTCCCCAATGATAGCGGCGACCGATTCCATCGCTAAGCTGTTAACATTCAACGGTAACCTTACCTGTTTCCTCACCATCCATCTTCACTTCACTCCATAATTATTACCGACCACCAGGGACAAGAAAATTAGCATGGAACGAGGGGAATTGGATTCCCTAGGACGCCCTGAGACTATACTATAAGTTTTCAACAACTAGTGACGCAAACTTCGTTACTAGTAAATTATTAGTTAAACTTTTCCAATGTTTCTTTGATTTTGGGAAGCCTAAACACTAGATCATGCAGTATTATCGTGCTTGTGGTCAGTTTAAATTTAATAAAGATTCATGCTAGTAAAACCTACACACATTTTACACTGTTCAATAATTAAATACGTATTTTCAGGTCGTGTTACACTTTATTTCTGACTCAGTAAAATATAGCCTACTAACAGCCATCTACATTTTACTTGTTTATATTTAGTGTTTACTTCCTCGCATGTTAATTTACACCGCAACTCAATTGTTGGAGGTCACCAGCGTGTATTTCTCATGCAAATTTGCCCTACTAGTAGTGCCTATCGTCAAGCTGACGGGACTGAGCTGTCACAAGGCGAAAAGTTATTAACTTGCTTGTATATATATATATTTTACATGAATATTTGCATACTACATACCTCTAAAAAACCATTACAATTTTTTATTATGTATAGCATAACGATTGCATAAATAAGTTTAATATTTCGTAATAAGTACCGGGTATAAAACTAGCTACGTGCAATAACTAAATGTATTCATTTATATTTAATTACCGAAAGAGTCAAGCCAGACCTAGTAATTTACAACAACCAAAGACTTCTATACACATATTTATAGACTTGAAATATATTTTCTTGAATCAAAGCAAGCAAATTTAAAAATGTAATTTTTTTCTTATATTACTATGTGAAATTAGGCGTTGATGATGATAATAAGTGTGTTGCCCGCAGGCAGTTTCATTACCGCGGGGGGCGCCGGGTAACAGAAGGCCTACTTGGCGAGGTGAATGTGCGGTTGTTCCACAGTATGGTGTTAAGTTGATAACACAGCACTCATTCCTCTACCCCGGGAGACAACTGTAAATATTTACCTACCCGGTCAGAAACCCTAGGCTTAGCAGCCAAGAACTGTAACCTCTGAGCCGAGCGATCGGACTAATTAGGCTTTGAGAAGTGTCTATTTTACTAAATTTTGTCTATTTATTTTCCACACTTTTTGATTCCATTGAATAATGTTGGGAACAATAAAATCTCCAGTTTGGTGTCGGTTAGAATGAAGGTAAGTTGGTACGTCTGTAATATTGAGTGTAGGTGGCTTCTCTCTCGTGTCCATTGTGGAGCATAATAAATATGGTTGGTGTGTAACGGATGTGTTTAAGCAAAAGAGGGGATTACAGTATTAAGAAGAAATATGTCTTGTTTCAATATAACCTTTTAACAATAATTTATCAGACAAATGTGCTTTAAGACGTGTCAAGGGTCCATTTTATTCGAGCAGTAAACATATATTTTGGTAACTGTAGGTATTCATTATGATATAATAAAGCGAAGGTGGCTTAATATTGACATAGTTCGTTTCTGCATCTTTATAGTTAGATGCATTTAAATGTAGTTTTATAGTGAATTGTTTTCATACATTTTTATTTCATGTCAACGTACACAAGCTCTATTCAGCCGATGTTATTGGTATTTTGCTGTCGTATTGTACAATTGGATATAAGCTCCGATGCTCCAAACTAAATTAATTGGTAACAGCTGACAAAATGTTCATTACATTTTTAAAAATGTAATTTAACTTTCTTAAATGTTCTATTTTATTACTTTCGTCATATCAGTAAACTTGTAAATATTTAAATTGTTTATTTTTATTTTATAGTCAAAGCAGGCAGTGTATAGAAATTCCCAGCCAATTCTAAATGTGATTTTATGCACAGGATGCGTAGTCTGCAGTTCTGAGAATGTAGGCTGAAATCAGAATATTACAACTCGTATTCGCTGCGTACAGTTTCGAGTGAATATATTCTGCCAATAAGAAAAACAACTATACATATATTATTGATCTGTATAAAACAAAGTAATAATAGGAGTATACCAAAGAAATATCGGAAATAAAAACATAAAATAACATTATTTATAATTTAAAATAAACATATTTTAGTATGTTGCGTCATAAGTCATAAATTCATATTAGTGTATTGCTTTTTAAATTAAATTGATAAATTAATTTTAAAAATCCTGTATGAAATTGTAGATAGACAATGTTGTCTGTTAGTTGAGCAAAATATATTACAGATATTTATAATTACTTTGTATATGTATTATAAATTTTTCACTAGCTTCAATTCACAACATGCCAAAAAAGGATTGTTTTGAAATATAATTTCTTAAAAAATGCATCTCAGTAAAATTTTGTTTCTCATGATTACGTGTTTATGCATTCAAAGTTGACAAAGAAAATGTATGCTGCGATGCATTATAAAATTATTCTGTTACATTTTATTAATAACGTTCAGTCAAACAAATGGTAGTTCAAGATAAATCACGGTCGGGTACAACTACTGACTTCTTGACGGCACATTGTTGTGAATGTTTGTGTATAGTCTACATTGACTGCCGGCTTCGGGCGGTTGACGGCTCATTCTAGACGGGACGTTACAGTGACACCAACAGTTTATTAAGAGTTCAAAAACATTTTGATTAAATAACTACTTGTAAGTAACAAGGTGTAAATGTTTCAGCACCGATAGATATAACCGGTTTATTTTAAAGTGAGCACTTCCCAATACCTATAATGAACAAAAAATATACTTTAGTGGGGACATAGTTGTTAATTTTTTAGAGTTGTGAAACATTTACATTGTGTTTAGTTACATGGAAGTTTTCATATTTAAATTATTACAGTTGGAGACAAAATAGCTAAAATAAAATATTAGGCAGTGTTCACTTTACACTATACTGAATGTTCAATATTTTTAATATCAATTTACAGTCATTTCAAACAAATTTTAATATTGCATTTGCTCACACATAATAAAAAATTAAAACATTACAGCAAATATTAGCCAAGAATTATTTTCCGGTTGTTACTTTCTAAAAATATTAACCCTATTTAATATTTTATGACAAATTAATTTCACTGATTCTTTTGATGCCCGCGCCAATGAGTATGTTATTTTTGTTACTCACACATTTTTAATTCATAGTCTCAACAACTGTTGCCACTAGCATCTTCATAGTATTTACCAGTGATTTTAGCATGACTTTCATGCCAACTCGAACCTTTGGCAATGTGCACATTATTCAAGGTGACCTCGATCGGTTTGGCGTCACTGTATCCATTGAAAACGAACTTCCCGCGAGTTAACACCTTAATGTTTTTGAAGGTTATGTTTGTGTACTCTGGTATGCGATTACCAGTAGCTGATTGACTGTATTCTGTGTCCAAGACAATAGGGCTGATGACTTTGATCATGCAGACATCTGTGTATGTGACGTCCGTGACCAGGCCTCCTCGCGAGCGGTCGCTCTTGATACGCAGACCAATGTACGACCCCTTGAGTGTGAGAGAAGTGACGGTTATGTCGCTGACACCTTGGTACGTCTCGCTGCCGATCGACATGCCGTGTCCAGAGCCGAAGTGGTTGTCGGTTATCGACACGTGTCTCGTCGCGCCGCTGCCTCCCTTGATGGCCACGTTGTCGTCGCCACAGCTGATGCTGCTCTTGGTGATGGTGACGTTCTGTGCCCCAGATGGATCGATGCCGTCCGTGTTGCGAGCTGTCGCTGGCGTGCTAATGGTTATCCCCCACACCGTGCTGCCATTCGTGTTCCTGATGCCTGCGTGCAAGCCAGGGGCATTCTTCAGTGTTATCTGATACAAGGTGACGTCTCGAGAGTCCACGATCTCTATCAGACTGGGACAGTTCTCGTTCAAGCTCTTCACTTGCCCTTCGTGTGACAGTTCCCACCAGGTGGTGCTGGTACCAGATATCTTCTCTCCTCCCTGACCGTCGATGACTCCCTTACCGTACACTCCGCTGCCGGTTGTTCCTGTGATGCGTATCAAGGGGTTGCAGCCGGCATATTGTTTGCTCAGCGTGCCGCATATGTTTTTCCCGTTGTCGAACTCCTTCGGATTCGTGCTGGCCTTCAGTGTCGCGCCGCTGTCGACCCACAGGCCGACACCAGAGGGGATGGTCAGAGTGCCAGAGACGAAGGTGCCGGACGCCAAGTGGACAACTTTACCCTTGGCGCAGGAGTTGAGTGCCTTCTGGAGGACAGCTGTCTCGTCTCCACCACTGCCTTTGAGAGACTCGCAGGCCGCTGGGATCTTGGGCTCTGTGACTTGACGAAGATCCTTGGCAGCACTGTTACGTAGACTGGCAAACATCAGCAGAGCTAACATGAAGCAACTCCCATATGTCTGATGAGTGTCTGAGTGTTTCATGTTGAATAGTCCTGAAAAATTAGATTATATTTTATCACACACATACCTTTCAGTTCTTGCAATCTGTACCTCAAAATAAAGTACGTACATTTAAACAATACATAGACTAGTTCATTCATTTGAAATGTCCATTAAAAATGCCTCTTACCCACCAAAACCACCATTTCGCACGAATGTGCTTCTTTAATTCCTTATTTCATAAAATTTTGATTCACAATTGTAAAAAATTTCTCGAGGAAAAGGAAATACCACTTGAAATTTCAACAGTAACATGTCACGTCGAGGTTGCAGCTACGTTTGAGTATTAAAGCAATTAGGTGCCAGTAGAGCTGAGCTGAATGGTGGAGCATGGATGGAGTGTGTGGTGTGAATATGATTGCGAAAAACATAATGGCCTTATTGGCTACAAAGTGATCCTTGCCCACAACAGAGAGTATTACTGGCACAATTACATAAACAAATTGCATCTTATTGAATGGTCGTTGATTTATAAAACTACTTCAATACGCACTGACAATTAAACCAACTTTCTCTGTTTCTTTTTAAAATTTTTGTCTTTCATTGGGTTCTTTTTTACTTATGTGTTATACAAAAATTCATTACTGGCAATATATAAAATAATATAATGTTATTACAGAATAGTTTAGGGTTTGTGGTAAGCCAAACTATTTGGTGCAGCTGTTCCTAATGTTGTTTTAAAAATTTATATCTTCAGAACTAACGTATAATTCATTAAAATTTGGAGTAGTTAATGCGGCATCACTGTACCTGAAACTTGTAACACCACGCCATTGGTAAACGAAAAAAAAAACTACTATGCAGTATGATTTATGGCCTTAAATTTGAACAAGAAATTGCTACACTAGATATTATTCATGTGTTTAGTTGGTTGAAAACAACTGTTGATTATATATTTTTCGCTTTCCAAACATAAAGTTATCCTGGGCCAGATGACTGTGGACCCATTGCATTTGGTTTAAGTTAATGTTCTAAAACAGCATTTACACGAAGTAAATAATAGTCACAAATGTTACATTACATTCATACCAATAGTTCTGGAACTATCGGCAGTATATTAAATGATAGGGTCGAAAATCATATAAAACGTCACCTCTATTTTGATATGGTTTCCTCCATTTTAAGCTATATTGACTACGAGGCTTTGGCAAATGGACACCTTATAATAATAATTGAAATAATATTCATATTTCACATATAAATCTAGAGACTTATATTTTAAGAAAGCTTGAACTTATGAACGATGTATTTAGAACTAATTTAACGACAAAATGAAAATAATATTTATAATGAGGAGAGATTTGCATGTCTGATTATTTTAATATCGTTTCTCTGTAGAATGTATTATGCGGTAGCAGAAAGCGAATGTCTAACATATACAAAAAAAAAAAAAAAAAAGAGTTATTTTACTGAAAAAAATCTGGTTCGAATTACTATGCGTATAAATACAAGTAGACCAAGAAAATTGCTGTTTTTTGGTCATGCAGAGCAACAAAAGAGAACTACAGTCAGATGACATAGTTGACGAACGAAGCTGATCAAAATTATATTTTTGAAAATAAATGCAAAAGTTTTCCAGAAACTCGATATTCAAAGCTATACACAAGCAGGAATTTGTTTTGTGTACCGAAACAGTTTTCCAGTGATAATTTGTCATTTCAGCTAAGTGTTTAAGGTCGTTTTAAAATTAAAATATGTGAACTATAAAATTAATGTAAGTGTAATGTCGTGATGAAGCATTGTTGACTGATTATAATTAGGGAGTCAGCTGATATTTTGATTAACCTATGTTGTAGGTAGATCGGTAGTGTGTTTTGTAGTTATGGATAAATTTTATAATGCTCTATTTTTGATGAATTAGTGGCTATAGTGATGCAGATTTCTATAACATTTTGTATTGGAGCTTATATAAATTGTAAAGTTTATGCTAATCTAAGACACTGTTTTTCTTGTTTTCTTTCTGCATTTCTTATCCTGTATTTTTACAAGGTAATGTTGTGTAAAATGTAGCTTGGCCATCTTTCCCGCTTTTATTTTAAACGTTTTTTTTGGTGAAATATGAAGGAAACACCATAACTTACATGTATAACGATATTCGTTTCTGGTGAACTTGTGAACTAACCTCTGTACTCTACTGAATCTTTGGATACTAAAATACAACAGTTTCACTTGCAATTATACTAGAAATTAAAAAGAAACAATAATGCTAAGACTACGTTAACAAAATAGTAAAGAAACTCATATTTTGCCAGAGATTAGAGGAACTTACAGATGAGCGTAAGGTATGTTCTAAGGCGAGGGGTATGAATCCTTGAGACGGAAGAGGAACCCCATCCGCCGTATTGGAACATGAAAAATGTTGTTTATTACCATAGCAACAAGTATAATGCGACTGTGGGTTGGTCAACCATAACCATGTTTCTCAATATGATCGCACTCCGCCATATTGCAACCTGAATAAACAAAGCCAGCTTGGTTTCAGTATAGGCTGCTGATGCTCCATCTGTACTCTTCTCTTATATCTGTATTTTGCCCCAAAATGAACGGGAAATTGTTCAAAATGCCAACGTACTGCAGCGAAAAAATTCTAAATATTCCGAAATATTTGTGAATGATATTTGTAAACAATCTACTCACCGTTACATTGTTCCAAAACAGCATTATTTAAGCAAAGTGCCCCACACCAACTGATCGATATAATGGTAATGCATAAGAGCATGGCAAGGAATTGGAAAAGAGCATTCTATGTATCTATGCTCAGTCGTGATTTCTTGTAATTTAATACTATAAGAGATTCTAACTCCATTGAAATTGCTATGAAAGTGCTTGGAAGCCAGCTAATTTATGTAGCATTCCTTGTAACTTTAAATACGAACATTTAAGTTATTCAGGCAATTAAAACAATATTGCAAACAACATGAGTCTAAACTAGCCCATTTACTAAAACCACAAAACTCAATATTATGTTCTCCATTAGTAGATTGATAAGACAAATAATAAATTTACCTTCTAATTAACAACTGAACACGGCCACCAATACTTTCTGTTTTCTTCTACGCTGCAAATCTGTTTGGCTGAAACTAACACACACATGGAATGAACTAAAATATAGTCATAACGTACTGAAACACGTCAATAATTTTGTTCTTCTCCTGTCGTCTAGTTCAGTTCACTATATTTAAAGGTTCGTATTATTCGTACTTCGTTGTGAACGTGGGTTCGAGTACAGCGGTGAAATTACAGCTTGAAAATAATAAACTACATCTAAAGTTCTTTAAGTTCACGATTTATTATCACTTTCACAATTTGCTCACTATACAGTTCCCGATGAAATGTATCTATATATTACAAGCCACGCCATTGACAAGCAACGAAGCACACCATTAGCAGACACGATGACGAACTGACGTCAGTAAAACTTGCTGTGATTCTCACGCATGTTCCGCCACAATTCTAACTTGTCGAAACATTAATCACAGATAGAGACCTGAAAAATTCGCGTTTACATTTGGGCACAAGCTAGGATTCAAACTACTGTAAACTCATTTGACTTTCACAGTTGGGTCTTGGCTCAATTTGACACTTCCTGGATGGCGCACAGTTTATAACAAAGAAGCAACTAAGTGTGTTGTGTGACAGTGTACGTAAGTGTATGGTGATGTGAGAGAGATTCCAGTCTTTTGTTTTGACAGTGTTGGCAATGGAACACATTTTTTTTTCGTGTGTTCGTGTTTTTTTAGTGTAGATTCAAGATGGCTGGCAGGACAACAAGAGCGTGTCCTCGGTACCGTATGCTCTTGTAAACATCGCGGGACAAATGGTTCAACCATCACACGAAACATTTTGGTCCTCCGGATGTCGGATAGTATAACGACTTAAGTGATAATTACGATCTCCAAACATTCGAAAGCGCGGGAAAGTAACGGGAAACGGGATTGGTGCGAGCGTCCATCAGAACCACGCGGGAGAACATCTCGCCAAGACTGTAGCACAAGCTGGGACCTACCACAAGTCACAGTAAATCGTAATTAGTGCAATCAGTGCATATAAACAAGACGGAAAACAACGCGTGCCGTTTTTCTTTTTTCGTGTGGGTGTCGTCGGGTGCCAGCATCTTCCGCGAACGGGTCACGGTAAGTGTCTCTTACCTACGAGACAACATGGTGCCGCCAGTGGTGAAAGCTGAAACTAAGGATGGTTCGGGCGAAGAGAATTGGTTGCAGAGAGAGCGATGACGTTAGCGGAAGCGGCTAGGGCGGACCCAGGAAGGCATACTTACGGCCTCCACAAATTAGCTCCTCCTTTGAGGACGACCATCTCCTACTACCAGAGAGAGAATGAGATCGCGGACTTTGACGAGAGCCAGCATTTGGAAAGGTTGATGACGACCTGTATTATAAGGTTATGGCAATGGCGGACACTGCTGAGGCAGTACACAATCCGAGGGTGCCATTACACAAGATTAAGTTAGCCAGTTTTACTGGGGAAATTAAGACATGGCGAACATTTGCGAACCTCTTTGAGGCATTGATGGCAAGCAACACACAGTTGACAAAGGTGGAGCAGCTATCGTACCTAAAAACCGCAATGGCAGGGGAGCCATTGTCTATGAAACAGTCACTACCACTTACTGAAGAAAACTTCGAGGTGGCATGGAATTTTGCATGGCAGGAGGATCATTCATTAGTAAAGTCCCCTCAGTTCCATTCTCACTCCCCTCAGGAAAGATTTGAGGTGGCCAAGCAGTGTAACCTTTGCCTTAACTGCTTAAGGCAATCACACAGAGTGAAAGAGCGTTTCTCAAGGTCACTGTGTATAGTTTGCGATCTACGACACCGCACCTTGCCGTACTTGGAAGCTTCTAATTCTGCAAACGTTGGCCCATAAATGCTTCAATTCATGGACGAGGATGACAAACAAAATTCGTTATCTTTCACAAGTATGGCATTGGCGACATGTATCTTGTTGACAACTGCGATGATTGGTGTGAAGTATTCTACTGGCAACATTCAGACTTTCAGGGCTCTACTCGATTCGGGAAGTCAAGCGAGCTTCATCGCCAGCAGCTGTTTACGAAGACTAAGTGTATCAACAACAAGGTACTTACAATCAGTGCATGGCTTAGCTGGTGCTACTGTTGCTGATATTAAGGGCGTAGCAACATATCGCATCCAGCCAGTAGGGGATCAACATAAGCGGTTCACTATTGAAACATTGGTGTTGAATAAAATTAGCGATCAGTTGCCAGCCACAAGGGTGTCGGACAGCAACTGGACACATCTATCTAACATGAATTTGCAGATCCTCGCTTTGGAACTCCCGAGTACATTGATTTGCTGATGCAGCAGAGTTATTCCCGTTCGTACTCACTGGCGGGAGACTGGGTGGTGGAGGTCCAGGTTCGCCTGTTGCACTAGACTCTGTCTTTGGGTGGCTTGTAATGGATAAGGTGGATGCGCTCAAAGGACCATCAACCTCACTGGTCGCGATCTGCCTCCACACGTCAATAATGTCTTTGGAGGATAGCATAAGGACGTTCTGGGAATTAGATGAGTTACCAGTCACATCGGCGGTAACTCCAAAGGAAGAACAGTGTGAAGCATTGTTTAAACAGTCACATCATCGAAGGCCTGCTGAAAGGTATATGGTTGCACTTCAATTTAAGTCGGGGAAAACAGAGCTGGGATAATCAAAGGCCCAAGCTGTACGGAGAATTGGCCACCTGGAGCGACTACTCTAAAGGGATCCACAGGTGAATCGTCTTTACCACGAGTTTATGGCTGACTATTTGGCATTTGGGCACATGGAGGAGGTACCAGAAGCAACCACCAAAGTGGAACTAGCATACTATGTTCCACATTACTACATGCTTAAGCCAGACAGCACAACTAAGCTGCGAGTGGTTTTTGATGCCTCAACCAAGACATCATCAGGTCACTCACTGAATGATGTGTTACTGTCAGTGCAAAAGCTCCAGTTATACATTAGTGAATTAAGTCACTTTCGTCTGCATACCATTGAATTTACGGCCGATATACAACAAATGTATAGATAATTCCTGGTGCAGCCACACCATCAAGACTACCAATGAATACTATGGTGTTTTGACCGATCAGTAGCATTAAGGAGTACAAGTTGACAACTGTCAGCAATGGAGTTTCGTCATCCCCATTTCTGACTCTGTGTACCCTTCGTCAGATGGCCGAAGATAAGGCACACAGTTTTCCCCAAGCTGCCGAGGCATTGAAGGCAGACACCTATGTGGATGATATTGTGACATGAACACAATCAGTACAAGAAGCAGTAGTGCTTCTGCAGGAGTTGGTAGACCTGTTGCAAGCAGGTGGGTTCTGTTTGAGAAAGTTTTCTAGCAATAGTCGCAAGTTTCTGGAGGCTCTACAGCAGTCGCAGCCAACACAACTCACTTAACACTTGTTCTACAACATTTATGGAATCACTCCTCTGAATGTCCTTGATCTTCAGTGGGTGACGACTAGCGACACATTCTCCTATGAGGAACAATCCCTGGTAGGAGCCTTGTCCAAGCGAGGAATGCTGTCAGATGTTGCGCATATCTTTGATCTTCTAGGGTGGTTATCGCCTGTGGTGCTAATAGCAAACATTTTATTCAGCAGTTGTGGCTGGAAGGTGTAGGATGTGATGATGTGCTATCATCTACCCTGAAGGCAACTTGGACTCAATGTAGGAAGGAAATTTCATGTGTAGAAAATATTAACATTCCTATAGGGCTTTGGTGAGTACATCAGAGTGCAAGGTGAAACTGCATGGTTTCTCTGATATTTCTGAGAAGGTATCTACTGCTGTAGTTTACCTTCGAGTGATCCCTGCTGTCGGCCCAGTTACAGTGCACCTCATCATGTCTAGGCGCAAGGTAGCCCCAGCAAAACGAGTAACTTAACTACGATCAGAACTGTGCAGAGCATTGCTGCTGGCGAAAAATATTTGTTATGTGCTGACTGTGTATGGCTCTAGATTGCAGGTTGATGAGGTTTTTGCTTGAAAAAACTCAACCATGACTTTAGCATTAATACAGTCATCATCCCACCACTGGAAAATTTTCGTTGCCAACAAAGTAGGGGAAATTCAGACCAACACACCTCCAGAGTGGTGACATCATTATCGGTCAGAGGTGAAGCCTGCTGATTTCGCATCTCGCGGTCTAATGCCATCAGAAATGATTAAACACCCACTTTGGTGGACATGAACTCCATGACTAAGCGAGAGTCCAGAAGTGGAGCATCCACCTCAAGACCTTGTGGTGAGTGCACACCTTTATGCCTACCTGGCTGCTGAGCGAAACATTCTGGTATCCGTGATTTGAAGTGTTCATCAGGTGGACTTGACATTGCTGGATCGGTTTTCCTCATTGAACAAGATGAAAAGGATTACAGTATGCTACTTGCATTTTATGAGATTACCGAATTCGAACCAACGCAGAATAATGGGACCCTCCACTGTGGCAGAGCTAAGGGCAGCAGTGCTCTTCTGGGAGAAGAGGACACAAGCAGTGGAATCTAGTGCATAGCTCACTGAACTCAAGACGGGCGAATGCCCATCCTCACTGAAGAGTCTACGAACATTTGTTGATGAATATGGCATCATGAGGACAGGGGGGAGAGAGACTCCGGGCATTCTCCTTGCCCTATAACCACAAACACCCCATGTAACTCTCCAAGAAGTGCCGTTTGGCAGAACTGATCATCGACCAGTTACACAAGGATTTACTTCACCCAGGACCTCAACATTTGTAATCGGTGATGCATCAAGAGTTCTGGGTGGTAAATGGAAGGGATGTAGTCAGAAGAAGATTTCAGCAATGCATAACTCTCTTCTGTTGTCGCCCAAAGCCAGTGATACCTCATATGGCTGGTCTTCCTGCTGAGCGAATCACCCAGGTAACACCATTCTTGAAAATAGGTGTGGACTATGCAGGTCTTTTCACCTTCACAATGGGCAGGAGTTGAAAACCACAAACCTTTCGAGCCTATCTGTGCTTGTTCGATTGTTTCACCACAAAGGTTCTTCAACTGGAATAGGTGTGTGTCAGAGCTATCAACCAAGGAGTTCGTGGCTGCATTCCACAGATTCATTGCACGGCAGAGCTGCAGCATAGAGATATTCGGTGACTGTGGGACTAATTTTGTAGGTGCTGGCATGAAACTCAAAGAGCCCCAGACATTACGGGATCAGAAAATTGACTACCACTTCAATCCACCATTAGGTACTCACTTTGGAGGTATGTAAGAGGTGTCAAATCAGTAAAGGAACACTTGCGGAAGGTAGTTGGACTAAAAATTCTTACGTACGAAGAGTTTTAAACTATGCTCATACAGATCGAAGCAGTGCTTAGCTCCCATCTGTTTTCAGCTCTGTTCGCAGATCCCTCTGACCTTGCACCCTTGACACCAAGCCATTTCCTCACATTAGGACCATCCCAGCTAGTTCCTTGTGATTTCACTGCTGTACCTCTGGGACGGCTGTCACAATGGAATCTTCTACAACGATTTTCACCAGGACTTCTGGCGCCAGTGGCATCAATACTATTTGCACCAGCGGCAAGTCAGACGAAAATGGACAGCAGGGTCTACCAACCTACAACCAGATGACCTGGTTCTCATCCAAGACCCAAATGCACCTCCTCTTCGCTGGCGTCTTGGCCGGGTGGTAAAGACATGTCCCGGTGCTGACGGAGTTGTCCATGTAGTTGAGCTGCGCACAGTTCAAGGTCATTTGACAAGACCAGTTGTAAAACTGTGCACATTACCGTAAATTTGAAATTATCATTTCAGGGTGGGCGGGATGTTGAATGACCATGTACATAAATGTATGGCGGTGAGAGAAAGATTGCAATCTTTTGTTTTGATAGTGTTGGCAATGGAACGCATTTTTTCATGTGTTATCATGTTTTTTAGTGTAGATTCAAGATGATGGACAGGACAATGAGAACATGTCCTCTGTGCCGAACACTCTTGTAAATATCGCGGGACAAACCGGTACAACCATCACACGAAACAGAGTCAGTCCGATAATTTGGTTTCACTGTGTCCGACAGCATCCAATGAACAGCTGATGTCTGCCTGCCTACACAAATATTCTTGGAAGCTAGCCTACAGGTCAGGGAACTCGCGAATTTTTCATGTCTCTAATAACACTTTATAATTTAACTGGTCTTTGCCAAAGTTATCAGCTTATAATTTAGCTCGGCGAGACACATGTCCGTACACCTAAGCTCAGGATTTATCACTAGCACAGTCATGGCGGTAGTTTCGACAACCTTCGCCCGCCCCTCAGAGGCACTTACTCGCGGTTATACGCAAACCTTTTACAAAATCTTCTAACGTTTCTACATGGAAAGTAATATTTAATATGTATTAATTATACCAAACAAACTCCTTTTACACGAAATAAAATATTTGAAAATCATTCTAGATAGTAATTTACCACTGAAGATAATATTTAATATGACTTTGATCACCCAGCCAATCACTGATGCTTTTTTATTGTTTACAGCAAAATAAAGTGCTTATTAATTGAACTGACGGTTCTGTTGCGCCGTTTTTGCATTGAATTATTACAACCGTCTAACTGCTGCCATCATTCTCTCTCAGGTTACTGTATTACACACGGAGCTCTGAACCCTTACACATTAACTCTGAGCGTGGAATAGCTAACTAATTTAAACGTATACATTTTGTTTATTTATTTTACTGATCTTTGTGCCCCTCAACAGCTGAAGGCCATTAACACAGCGACACATACAAAAAAGAAGAAAAACATATATTACATTATAGACGTCATACTGACGTGTGGATTTACACACAGAAAAAAAAAGTAACAAAAATCCATGAACCGACAGAACAAACACAAACAAAATACAAGAAAAGGAGAGTACGTTGGAGAAAAAAATCACAAAACATTTGCCAACAACCAGTCTAGGCCAAGTGCAGTTGTTAATAAAGAAAAACAAAAATTCTACTTTTATAATATCTAGATAAATTTCAGAATGTGATTTTCTTTCCAGTGAAGGGATCAAGATCACATTTGAGCACATCGTTTAACAAAGTCAATTTCTTTAATAACTGTACCAAAAGTACCACATGTTCTGTGATTGTAATTTGGAATTCTAAAACAGATGTGTTTGCTGATGGCGGAACATGAGCGATACGTAAGAAATGAATAAATTATAACCACAGCATCATTTATAGAACGTCTTGTTTCTAAAGTCTGAATGTTGAAATGTTTTAGCTTATTGCTGTAGTCAAAGTTTCAATTATTGGTTGCGAATCTGTTAAATATAGTTTTAAATAAGTTGCAGTGTAACTTTTACAATCTCTTCGAATCAGTAGCTGCAATAGTGTTCCAGATTACTGAACAGTATTCTAATTTTGATCGTACTAAAGTATAATACAAACACGGCAACGAGTCAGGCGTGGTTGCAGAATGCCTAATTAATTTGACTAAACCAAATGTCCATGCAGTTAATTAAGTTGTCCACATGTTGTTGGAAGTAAACTTTGCAGTCAAATATCACGCAAAGATTGCGACGTCCTTCTGCAGATCAGTATAATCACTCATTTTCCTTGCTAATATATATTTTCAAATCATCCGCATAGAGGACTGTTTTAGACTTTTTACAACATGGCTTATGTAATTAATAATGATATTAAAAAGAAGAGGCGACAAATTACCTCCGTGTGGGACACCTGATGAAGTTAGAAATCATTAGGAAATCACATAACGTAAGAAGTTTTTAAACCAAATGTAATTTTAAAAAAATATTTAGTGTTGCCTATTTAAATTTAAAGTACAACACAACAATTTTCTTTCTACATGTAACATTCCCATATGAATTATCTACAAAATCAAACAAATTAGTAGAAATTGTTTCACAAACTTGAAATTCGTGATAATTATCTGATATTATGTTTAGATAAAGAAGTTCGAAAGTCTCTGAACAATTTTTTTCAAATACTTTTGAAAAGCTATACAACAGAGATATTGGTATATAATTGCTTACTATCTGTATACTACCTTCTTAAAATAGGTAAAACTATTGCCTTTTTACACAATCGGTAATGTGTACTGGAATTCAAACTGTAATCGAAAATATGATGCAACTAGCTGATTCCCACAACTTAATTTGCGGGGATTTCAGTTTAATGCGATAGTAATTTTAAATAAAAAAAAGTTTTGAAAAGTGTTAAAATAAAATTTTTAATTCATTAAATTAAAATCTTTCTGGGCACCTCGTTCTGCCCCTATAGCCTACTCCATTTTGACACGCCTCCCTCCAAAAATTAGTATAATTCAAACAATTCACAAAAGTTTATTTGTTCACAAAATTTTTTGAGTATCCTGTTCAGTCCCTCTGCCTCACTTTTCCTTCCTCCGCCCAACTTGTGTGCAGAAATTTCATCGTAGTTGGATGACTTGTAAAGGAACCGCATAGAAGACGAACAATCAATAATTGTATGACATAAGGCTAGCAGTTCGCCTGCGGCATTGCTTGCGTGTAATGCTCGTAAAAAAGAGTATTTACTCTCATTAAAGGACATCTTTGTACGCCAGATTAGCTGCTCGGTAATCAAGTGTTAGGTTAATCAAGCTGCAGGCTGAGCTGATTCTGCAGCTTGCTACATAGATATAGGTTCCATCAATCTTAAAAACTATCACAAGCCTAATTTTTAGTCATAGCCATAGCAAAACAGACCTTGAATATGAGAGAGGATTTGGATGATGTAAGTAGTATACGTGGTATGATGACTCGTTTACATCTAGCACGATTATTGATATCAGTGCCCCCAATAAGATAATTAAAAATAATTAAAAAAAAAATGTCAGTCTCTGGGCAAATAGAAAGGTTTTTCAACCATATTTAACGGTATAGTTGCAGATTGTTAAATTACTCATATAAGCCTGTACTTATTTTTATTTGGATCGTCTGCTTTGAAAGGTTTACAAAGACGGCAACCCCCCCCCCCCCCCAACGGTATTTAAGAGTTATCTTCTCTCAATAAAAACCAAGTAAATTGTTTTTCCGTATTTACGTAAGAATTATTCTGAAGCAAAACATATATCAACATCTCAACTGGTTGGGTAGATATCATAGTGTGAATGAAAACAAATTTTGCGCTTTTTCGAGTTTTAGTGATCGAACTTTGCACAATCTTACCGTCACGCGTTAAAAATTTGTATTAAGTACCCAATTGAGGTGAAAATCACGACAAAACATTGAGTCAAAGTGCAATCGACCATTTATTTAAAAAGTTTCTTCGTTCCTTCACTGCTGAAAGAGTTACAATTTTGAAAAGATCTGAAATCTGTACGGGCATTCGTGTATTCATCATAATAAAACAAAAAGCAACTCTATAGTTCGACGGGATCGATAGCACTCATTGATTTATCTGAAACACATTTCATTTCTTTTCACTCCCTAAGAGTTCGAAAATATACTTTATAGACAATGAAGGCTATTGTATGGAAGAAAAATTTAAGTGGTATCCGTCATGATAGTCCGTTGATTTTAAAATTTACTGACGATTCACAGGTTTCATAACTTTTCACCCCATTAGGTGTAAAATTTCGATAATACATTTCATGTATTTAAGTAAGCATTTATCTTAAGCAAAAGTCGCTTCAACATATAAACATTCAGTGAGATTGATATGTATCGAAAACGAATCGAAAACATATTTTACCTTTTCTTATATCTTTGGAGTAGAGTTGGATAAATAGCCTGAAATCCATTTTCGATATTTACGTAAGCATCATTCTGAAGCAAACAACACTTCGATATCTCGTCTCGATAGTTTCTTTTAGAAGATTTATTAACGTCCCCCGGTTTAACGCACTTTTCAGGCTTAGTGAGGGACGACTTACAAAATAACTAAACCTAAGAAAAGGACAGAAACATCCATGTTCATACCGGAATTCGAACCCAGAACCTCTCGCACAGTAGGCCGGAATGGTTCGATAGTTGTGGAAGAATATTCGAAATCATATTTCACGTATTTTCACCCCCCCCCCCTAATAAAAGACTTTAGAAACGTCATGAAATCCTACGTTATACTACCGAATGCGTATCTAACTGAAGTAAAATTCACGACGACAGCCCACTGGGTTCGAGCTGTACAGATAATAAAAAATACACTTCCCCCCTTTTTACTCTTTGGAAGTCGAACTTAAAAACATCGAAAAACTACTTTTTGGATATTAACATCAGCATAATTTTAAAGTAAAAAGTAACTCTGTATCCTGAATGGTATTCAGGATATCAATAACTATTCGAAAACATATTCTTGTTCTTTTCATCCCCTTAAAGGTTAAATTTCGAAAAATCCTTAAGTTGGGTAATATGCTTTTGTACTATTGGCCCACTGATGTAAAAATCACAACAACAGCCCGTTGGGTTCGAACTATGTAGACGAATCTTACAAAACATATTTCATCCCTTCTCGCTCCTTTAGGGACGAATGTCGAAAAATCCCTTCTGAGTGCTCACCTACGACCTACAGGTAACCCACAAAAATATTCGCATTTCTACGTCCAGTGGTTTGGGCTGCAGTTTGATGTCAGTCAGTCAGTGTTCTCTTTTTACATAGAGATATCGGCGTGAAGGTGTCAACCTTTTTGTAACGAAATTCGGTAATACATCTATTTAATTCCTGTAGTATTAGTGTTCGTAAGTTTTTTATAAACCACATGGGGAACTGATAAATGTAGATAATTTGACTGATTGTTAGTGTGGATGTATGTAGCCTGACGCCACTCGCTTGGTTATACTCCACTGCAAAGTATTTAGCAAACATATCGGCAGGAAATTCAGGATCATGAACCAACTCTTCATTTGTTAACAAAATAAATATCTTATGGTAACCATCTTCTATTGTTTTTATATAATATGTTTAAAATTTTAGCAGGAATACTTTTCTATTTATAATTAATACCAATTTTAGTAAATTATCTCAGAAAAAAACCAGAATAATGCACATTTGTTGTTTTTTATATATCCTGAAAAGGAGTCCTTAAAAACTTGACATGCTTTAAGAAACCATACCGGATATTTACTTTGGGAAAATTTCATTAGTGGTATGAACTGGTTAAAAATTATTTGTGTATTTATAATTACGAGTGAAATATGGCTCGTCGGATGCCTTAGCATGTACAGGACCAGTATGATAGTAGCACACTAAGGCAGGATGATAATCATCATCAGTAATAAGAGGGTCACCTAATTAAAAATTTCGTCAAGATACATATTTGAGAAAACTGGATCGAGAGGTCCAGAAATTGACTTGGTGAAATTAAATTGTTATAAATTCAATAAATATTTTTTTTAAAGTACATTCCTTTTTTCTTTTTATAAAAATTAATAGTATTTTTGTACGGAAATTCGTACATTCTACACCAGGAACATTGAAGTCACCAAATATTATTATTTGACATGAATAACTAGATAGTCTTACTTCTATCAAACCAAAACACTTTTTAAAGTACGCTACAGGTAGTTGTGACGGCAGATAAAAATTCATAATAAGAACAAAATATTTTACATTAGATATTGATATTTCAACCCATATTGCCTCAACATCATCAGTTAAAATTCATATTACTTAATAAAAATCTTGTTGAAGTTTCGATAGTAGTCTTGAACATTAAACTCAATATAATATTTAAATGAACTACTATTCACGAAGTCAAATGAATGACAAATGTATTTGTAAAACAAATATGCAGTTTAAAGTAGAAAATAATTATAGGTTATCACCTGAGCCATCTTTCAGTACACGTGTATATTTCAGTGCCGTAATTCTACACGACTTGTACACGATGAGTTAAACTGTACACAAAAACCTTTCATTTCCACATGTTTACATTTTCTGCATGCATGGTATCTTCGTAAACCGACGTTTAGTATTTACTTATATATATTTATTTTTGGTCTGTTTTACATGCCCTCGAACTGCACAATGCTAGTGAGAGATTTTAGTCAGCGCTTAAAATCTTGGTCTTTAGAGCTTGTGAGGGATGACAAGAAGTGGGTATGGAGCGGCGCTGGAATGAATGGGACTAGAGAACGGGAAATCCCCAAAAAAATCAGCTGACAAATCAGGATCGTCCGTCACGTTTCCCACATGCGAAAATCCGGTGACCAACCCCGCTGGTAATCGAACCCGGATCGCCTTGGTGGGAGAACATCACAATGCCTTGGTGGAGACGTACGGGGTGAAAGAGGAAAGCTCCTCTTCAAGGAACCAGAAATGGCCTGGAGTTATTTTGGGAAACAATGGAAAACCGAAATCTGGATGGCCGGAGCCGAGAATCGAGTTCGCGTCCTCTTAAGCGCGAGGCGGGTGTTTTACGACTACGACTTCTCTACGACGCACGGTTACGACGTCCAAGTGAGATCACAAATCAGATCTGAAGACAATATGGAGCAAAATTCAGCTATGCGTAATACATTAAGGGGTATGAAATGGTACGGTGTCGAGCGAGTGACTGGAATATTCAATCGTCAATAAAATCTGAAGTACTCATCATAACTCCATGGGAACTTTTGCATAGTGTATGTTCTGTTAGCGGACGTTTATTTAAGTAGCACTGGGTGGTAGTATGCTTTGCTATCGAGTAAAAAATAAAAGTAAGATATTTAGAAAAATAAGGGATTGAAATCACAGAATCCATAAAAATGGAAAACTGTAATGTGTATATTTTTGAGTACGATAATATCCAGGATTCTATAATAACCAAATTTAAAAACATTAGCGTTTAAATTTTACTCCGAAAACATCTGCATGGGATGTTTGCGGATGTTAAAATTATTTTAAAATTAAAACGGGAATATTTTTTTTAATTCGGTTATTATAGAATCCTGGATATTATCGTACTCAAAATTATACACATTACAGTTTTCCATTTTTTATGGGTTTTGTGATTTTAATCCCTTATTTTTCTGAATATCGTTTTAAATTCTTTACTCGAAAGCAAAGCATTCTACCACCCATTGCTATAGACATAAACGTCCGCTGAAAGCATACCGACTCAACAAAAAAAAATCCTCACCGAATTATGACGAGTAGTTCACGTTTTATCGACGATAAAGTAGTCCAGTCGTTCGCTGGAAATCTTACCTTCTTATGCCCCTTAAAAAGATCCATAAATCACACGGGATTATCTTAAAACTGCGTTCAGTTATTCATGTGCGTGTACATTTATAATATTTCCATTTAAAGTTTTATTCAAGAAATTAGTTTTGTTAAATATTTTTCTTGCCTGTAGATATTTTACACGTTTCAGACCTGGAATTGCAAGTACACTTAGGCCAACTCTTCTTCATGTAGCATACGCTGTATCGCCTATACAAGCAAGAAGCTATAGTGGTGAGCAGTCTTATTGCCTTCTACTAGCCTGAGATTGATTTCAAGTGGTTTTATTGTCTGTTACTCGATACAGTTCCCTTTGCTAACAGTCACGATTCAAAGTTTTCTGAGGTCAGTTGTGCGTCACAATTTAGTTTGTGTAGTTTTCCCTGCTGTTTATAACGTGTCACCTTAATTTGTTCATTGCATAAGCTGATTCATTGTTCGATAATGACAACAAAAACGATTAATTTTTGAACTGACATTTACCAACGGTTCATAGGATAGATTACAAATATATTTGTGTGGTGTGAATAAAGAAAATAATGTATATTTTTGATCAAGACATTTAAGTTTCTAAACAGACGATTAAGTAATTGAAAATAAATTTAAATTTCAGTGTTAATATCTAACCTACGTATTTAAGTGATAACGTGAAACTAGTTTTTAAGAACGAAAACTTTCTTAATGATGTACGTGTTCAGATAAAATAACTGAAAATAGCATACTTTTTTTTTAAAATTATGTATTTTCTGCCGAATTTCTGCATTTTACTGTATTCATAATCTGGATAGGTTAAGTACTATACAAAATAATATAATTAACACAGTATACATATAATTTATAACTTTTCTAATAATAAATTCCTTAACTGTTTACAACTTATTTTTCAGCACATTATGAATAGAGGTACGTAAATTTCGCAGATACATTCCAGATCAGGTTGAACGCCAATTATGTATATTTCATTGTCACGTCAGTGACTCGCTGGTGGCTGTTACGAAACGCGTTTGACTACTGCAAGCCAGTAGTAAATAAGGAAACAGTGCGAAGTGCTATCGCTTGCTACCTGCTTGTACGGTTATAAGCCAATATATAATCTATTGTGGCCAGTGGGTGTATAGGACTGACACGTCCAGGCTGCTGCCAGATGAATCCGCGAAATTGACGTACCTCTAATTATGAAGCAGCAGCTACTGGATGAGTTATACTTACACAGTCAACTCAACACCAGGAGGGTTGCGGTTTGAATATTATCTGTAAACTGATAACATCAACCAGTCGTCTTTATACACACATACAATTATCGAAGCACTTGACTTTGATACGACTGATGACAAATAGTATATTCAGGATAAGAAACAGGAGATATGCCTGCCACATTGGAAGTGTGAAGACACTTCACCAATGTAATCTGACCTCAAAGACTGCCGCACTACGTTGTTAACAGAAAACCGTACCAGTTAATCCGTTTGTTGAAGAAAGTTCCTCACTTGCGTATTTAGGGGGCGAAATTATAAATCTTTCTGTTTCTGTCCCGTAGTCAAGAGTTTAAGTTAAGGCTAGGTTTCAGTCGCCATACTGAATTTTATTATTTTTCACATTTTTGGAATTCTGAGAAGAAAATTGTTAAATATGTGATTATACCGCAAATTCTATTTATATTTTGCTACAGTACGGACCTTGCGATTTAGCAGCTAACTTATAATTACGCCGCAATTTGTCGGGTAAATTTTTTTATATTCATAATTTACGTGACAAATTGCGGCGTTGTTATAAGTTGGCAGCTAAATCGCAAGGTCTGTACTGTAGCGAAATATAAATAGAATTTGAGGTATAATCACATATTTAACAATTTTCTTCTCAGAATTCCAAAAATGTGAAAAATAATAAAATTCGATATGGTGACTGAAACCGAGCCTTAACATGCATATCTTTCCGGATGTGATTGACTTGTACTAAGTTGATAACCATCCTCTTTCAAAAGAATGTGGTCAGACAGTAATTGAAAAGTCTGTTGACTTTTTCATTACATTTCCTTTATACTGGAAGCATATTCGGAGCTTCTCTGAAATAACCTGTTAGACGATACTTACAATAAATTTGAAATTTTTTTTATTTGAACGAGTTAGCGAATTTTATATATATATATATATATATATATATATATATATATATATATATAATGTGAGTGTGTGTATATGTGTGTGTAAAATATTTTTATACTCTTAAAGATTTAAAATTATTTCGTAAATATTAAAATTAGTGTCCTTTATTAAAAATGACACAAAAATATTTTCAGGACCGCATTTCCCATTTCGTAAAACAAATAGTTTACTTTTACAACCTTTAATTTTCTTAACTTATTTATTTGCAGTTAATTATTGTTTACAGATCAATGCTATAAAACATGATTAAAAAATAGAAAAGTACATTGTTTTAACTATTTAATTTACCTTCCACATTGCATACAGTTTATTACGTCATTGTGAACTATATTGAACTTACTCAAACACATAATTATTTTCCCTCTTCTTGATACAAATCTTCAAAACCTGTTTCCAGTTAAATGACAGCTAGGAGAATACGAATTTTTGTATGCAAATCAACATCAGTTGTCAATTCCACTGTAATAACAGTATTTTTTGTCTTACATTGAGACACAAGTAAATAATAATTATAGTTATTGGCCATAAGTAGCTGTCTAATTTAATTAACGTTGTGCGAAATACACTACATAAGCTTGGTTTTACTTAGCATGGTGTAGTTACACCATTACACTCGTACAACTATACCAGAATAAAAGTAGTTTCGTTCAACATGATTTAGTGCACTATGTTGAAGGAACTACTATTTTTAATTCACGGTGTAGTTGTACCAGAGTAATGGTGTAGCGTTACATCATAACAATAGTATAGCTACACAACAGTAAAAGTAGTTTCATTCAAAATGGTTAGTTACACCACTACACTAGTATAACTACGCAACAATAAACATATTTTCATTCACTACGGTGCGGCGTAGTTGCACCATTGCATTGGTAAAACTAGTCGGAATAAAATTCGTTTCATCCACCACATCGCAGTTTCACCATTACACTGGTATAACTACACAAGAACGAAAGTCGTTTCATTCACAATTGTGTAGTTACACCGTTATACTGGTATAACAACACAACAGTTAGTACGTTCACCATTGTGTAGATGCAAGACTACACCGATATAACTTCACAAGAGTAAAAGTAGTTTCATTCAACATGGTGTAGCTACGCCATTACACTGGCATAACTGCACAAGAATAATAAAACGTTACATTAACCATGTTTTAGTTAAATATTTGCACTGGTATAACTACACACGAATAAGTCATTTCATTTACCATGGTGTAGTTACAACATTACATTTGTATAACTACACCAGAGTAAAAAGGCGTTTCATTCACCATGGTGTAATTACACCATTACACTGGTATAAATACAGAAGAATAAAATATATTTCATTCACCATGGTGTAGTTACATCATCACACTGGTATAACCATAGAAGAATAAAATATATTTCATTCACCATGGTGTAGTTACACAATTACAATGGTATAACTATACCACAGTTAAAACAGTTTTTTTAAACATGATGCGACGTTATACGATGTTATTCGCAGTTTCATTTGAATTGGTGGATACCAGTGTCGCTTTATGCAGCAAATATTTCACTGACACTGGCGGAGGTGTAGTTGGTTTATTGTAATAGTAGTAGTGTTTATTGGTATCATAGCTATATATTAAGAAAAACGTACTGTTATTAAGTTGAAAGGATATTCGTATGTGCGAGACGTATGTCTTATAAACACATGATTAATTTCAGCATCATGAAGTCTGTTCCGATTGATGCATCTTGTTTACCTTTCGTCTCTTTCGTGTTAATGGTCACCGGAAACAAGATGGCGCTGGGTGGGTAATTAGTTCAAAATGCACCGAGGTCAGTTAGGTCGTGTCCTCGATGCTCTTGCTCCCGAGGAGTTGTGAGGACAGGTTGGCTGATAGTATCGTTTGCAGACAGATAGTTCGCCTTCATACCATTTCATTTATTGGTAATTCCCTATCTTATTTTGATATAAAAACTGAAATGTGACACACAGCAGTCATACTAATTAATACTAACTATAGTGACTTGTATTTAAGTACAATTCTTTAGTCTTGTAATTTTTTATAATGGAAAACTAAGAAATTTCAGATCGGTTCGTAGTAATTCCTAAACTTTTACATGTAACCTCTGTTTGGATTAAGTTAGGATGCTGAATTTCTGTTTATTTACATTTGGTGATTTAACAAAAAAAAATTATGAGCATTAAGATTTACCACAAATACGACGTTTACTCTTACAAGTAGTTTTATTTTAAACCCACAACTGAGTTATGTAAATTAAAAATTGTAAATATTATTTATTACTTCTAGTACAATATTCACCCACTTTTCTAAAAGTTAAATTTCTCATTTCGCACCATATTTTCAAGACGACAGCCTCAAGTGTTCCATTCGCAAAGTGATCTTCTTAACCTCGTGTTCTCGCGACTCTTAGAGGAGAAAAAAGAGAAGCCGAATTAAACAAACCTAAGATAAGTTCTTATGCATACATTTGTTTTTATGAAGTGAATGTAAATTAGAAAGTCTCAGTTTGATTAAATGCGTTATAAATAACACAAAGTGAAAATATTCACTTATTTTCGAACGAAAATAGTAACTATCATAAATAGTATTAACAAGTTTAAAACTTCGCCGAATCGAAGTCTTATTTCCATATAAATCTCATTAAAATACGACGGACCTATGCCAGCTCGTATATTTGGTATAATTACACTTCACAACACTCCACTACAACCAAAGACGGTTTAAAGAACTAGAGTGTTGTGCTGCTCGTTTGTTACACGACCAAATTGAACGCTGACATATTGCAGCCGAAGATTGGGAATTGTGCACTTTAACAGATTTTTTTCAATAAAAAAACTATAGTACAGGACATTACCTGTTATGGGCTGCAATATGACGCCGTTCAATTTGGTAACACACAGAGAAAGGCCGCGATCACACTGAATACGTAAATACTTCACTTAAACATGTTCAGATCACAGTCTCTTCTCGTTCAAAATAAACTCGTTCCATATGTAGTTTCGAACGACACATCTTCGATGCTTCTCTCCTATCGGAGTAGCAATCTGTGTAACAAAATGGATGCGTTTTGATCTGGTATTTTGCACTCGTTAAATTGAATACTTTTAGGCGTAAAACAATTGTATCCACTTTACACACACAGCAGCAGCATTTCATTTAGATGCAATATGATGATTAAAAAGTCACGAATGTTGAGTGTTGACGTGATAATTAAATTTGGTACGTTTCAGGTTCCAAGTTTGTTGAGATTAGAAAGTTCATTGAGTTTATTCAGTCGTGTAACCTCGCAAAAATATTTAAGCATGGCTGCCGAATGTATTTAACTGAACTGGTTTGACCTCGAGTGCGACCGTGGTCATAGACATTCAGCATTGGAGTTACACCACTTGACTACAAAACAGCTTCACCAGTTTTGGTTGAATGAAACAGAACTACTACAACCTCAATCGTACGCACGGGTATAGAGACCAATTACCATAGAAACCGACATTCTGCGATGATGTCAAACCTACAGTATGTACTGACCTCGTAAACACTGCATTACTTTATGAGAAAAATTCATTTGATGCGATATTTCAGCGCATTTTAATCAGGGAGATAATTATCGACTTGTTAGTCAAGTTTAGACCCAGCTGAACTACCAGTTACTGAATATGGCTCTGAGTAACCCTCCATCTCAGTTAATTTCAACCCTGACTTTTCACATGATGAGGTAGCTCAAACTGACCACGTCACCAATTTACGTATCTAAATGGAGCTTTGAAAAACTGCACCAAAAGCAAAATTTAGATTTGAATTTGAAAGTATTCTCACTATCACATGAGAGCCATAGCTTGACTCAATGGGTAGTGTTCCTGGGTTCAGGACTGAGAGTTGTCTTGGCACCTAATCACCATCCTTGCAATACAGAACCATCGCAGTGTCATCCTAGTCTAGTCGCGCCTCAGATGATCCCTTTGAGGTTCAAACCAACCTCCAGGTTGGAAACTCATCCACCATCTTCCATCAATGAATGAATTCGTGTTTTGTTCAGAACCAAAGCAGTATATTTTTTGGTGGGTGGTAAGAAAACACCAGACAAATGAGCATAAAATGCGGTGTGTGGACTTCTTGCTAAACACTAAAAGTGGTAAGGTAACAATATTATTGGTAAACTGATATGAACACCCACTAAAGAAATAAGTAGCGAACGAGGAGTGTACTCGAGGGCAGGAGTTCACACCCTGATATCTCATCCACGTCTGCCGAGAACTGACAGATGACATGATCTGAGGTCCTATCATTCCGAAATGCAAAACGCGAGTGAAACGGGAGTGTTTTAAAACACACACGACCGCGAAGTGCAACGTCCGCCACGTCACCGATGTAAAAACCCGAGGGATAAACTCACCAGGACTAGAGCTCAGAATGCCTTTGTGAGAGGAGAGTGCTCTACTCACTGCGCCAACGTTGGTCTATGATGCCTATTAAATCTAAAAGAACGGCACATGCCTCATGAGACTGCTATTAGTCAAGTGCCCTTCTTACTTCTCAGTAAATCATTGTGCATTAGTTTCAATGACAATTCAAATAAATTATACCCTATTGTATTGTTGTCTTTTCTGAGTTTTTTTTCTAATTGGTGACAGCTGTGATTCAGCATTGACAGAACAAACAATTATGGCTTCAAGTGAACGAAGTAAACAGACTAAGAAAGCTACACACAAAATGTTATCTTTTCAATTCTGTCAGATAACGCACACTCACATTGTTTCAGACAGGTATTCACTTAAACGTTCTTGTTTTTCCACGATTAATTTGCTATGATGTTTAATATCGTTCACTTACCCAGCTTGTAAAAGGTCACAACCTCCCTCAGTTGTAGAACATACAAATGTTGTAATTATTGCAGGCGTTCTTGTATATGTAAAGAAGTCCACAAGAAAGTGTTTTAAAAAATAACTGAAGACGCAAGTGAATGAAGGTGTTATGTTACAAAATCAAAGTTCTGAGTAAAGTGTCATTAAGGTTTGTTCTAGCTATGCCAACCAATGTAACATAGCCCCGTCATCCACTGTTGTATTTAAATACATGCTGGTTTTCTGTGAGTTCTGAGTGTTATATAAAAAGTACGTACATAACACCTTTACGTATGTAAGAAACTGGATTTTTTACAAATGGTAACATAACGCCGTCCACTTGCGTCATCAATTGTTACATCGTAACTGCATTCATATGCTATCAATAATTTAAATACCACATACATTATTAACTAAAGCATGTTATTATTAAACATGAGTACGATAGTACACTGTAGTAGGTTCGGGTTCTGGAGCCTAACAGAGGTGCCGTACAGGTTGTGGGTGCCGCCCACCGAATTAAAGTCACGATCCCAGACACCATTTTTACCTCTTTTATCTGTAACATTACCTTTTTATTTTCAAAAACGACCAAAATTTTTTAAAATATTCAATTTTTCCCTCAAAGAATTTCCCTTTTTCCCTTTCCACCAGAAAACATCATATGACACCTTTGTCTTCTCAATGCAGAGAGATGCCATTTGTCATGGCCACGGGTTTTGAGGCTAGGCAGTGAGCAACAATACCAAATTCGAACCATTAGTCTACTTTCCATATGAAAGAAGTAGGCTTTGAGATAACCTTCATGTACGCGTGTGTCCACGTGTGAGTTCCCCACCCCCAAGAACTTTTGAACCCGTGAACCGAATTTCATTTAACTTGACACACTATGTATGAATTAATAACCAGAATAGACTTTCGTGTATTTCGTTTATAGGATTGTTAATGTTATAAACATGATTGATATTTTAATATTTTACGATTTTAATAGATATCTAAGGAACCAGATCTTAGAATTTTAGGGCCTACTAGTGAAATGAAATGCAAAAAGTAGGGCCAGCGAGAGTGGAGAGAGGGATGTAGGGAGTGTATTGTTAAGGGAGGGGGTGAGATGTATATGCAAAAACACCTTAGTTTCTTGACGAGTGTGATGTTGTTTGAATACTGTCCGCCGTGTTTTTAAGTAGTCGAAGGTCAAAGTGTGGACCAGTAGCATGTAAGTATTAAGAGTATTTTATTAAGTAGACTTTTTAAATTTTACGTGGTTGATTTAATAGGTGATCGGGTTTAGCTAAATGGGCGAGTAGTGCATAACAAATAACATAAGTAGTTAGAATATAAAAAGTAGAAATTTATAAAAGTAATATTTATCTCCAAAATAATTCAATCAATTGTTTTTACATGGGCGAGAGACAGAAAAACCCAACTAAGCCCTGATAGCATTATTGGTACACGGTTTTATATAGATTGTTCAATTCAAAAATTACATGAAGTCATCTACTGTAATTAAAATTGTATACTACTGATACAGTTTAAAAAAAGAAGGCAGAAGGGGAGCTAAGGAATAAAAATATTTGAAGTATGTGAATTTAAGTATAACGTTTAATATAGATTGCGTTAGACCCATAATAAAAATATTAAATAAAGATACAACATTAAAAAAATTTAAGTATATAGATTGAATATTATATGAGAGAGGTAAAGAGGGAGAGGGAGAGATTTTGTTAAGCACTTAACATCGAAGGTCTTTAGCGCTGGTAAGGTGTGATATGAGGTGAGTATGGAGCAGTGCCGGAACACACAGACGGGAGATCCTCGCGAAAACGGCATCGTCCGGCACGATTACCACATTCGGGAATCGAACCCGGATCGCCTTGGTGGGAAGCGAATGGTCTGACCATTCGGCTACCGCGAATCAGTTAAGGAAGGTAACTTAGTCTATAAATTTTTTATTACATACATGTAAGTATAATGTTACAATATTTAGAAAATTACGTAAGCTATAAAATGGAGAATTAATAAATAATTTTCAAATCAATAAATATCTAGCGATTTTGATATCGTTACTCGTTACCCAGCTTCATGAGCTCGTGATCCTGAAAAAAAAAATAGCTCGGCTGGCGCACTGAGATGACAAATGCGTTTTGAGAGTTTATGTTGGAGAGGAAAAGTAGAAAAAGTTTTGAGGGAAAAGGAAAATTTTGGTAAATGTTGTCCTACTTGAGAATAAAAAGTTCTGATTTGGGGATAGAAATGAGTCCATCAGGCTTCAGGGCCCGAACCTAGTACAATATAATACTGATATTTAATACTGCTTTGTCAACGGTACACATAAAAATATTCTTCGTAGTAGCTACAAAATAGTTTGTGGCTATTTACCACGCAAGATTTATTTTGTGGTAACCACAAAAACATTTTGCTGACACCACTAAAATATTATGGCTACCACAACATTATTTTGTTGCAACTACATAATAATTTTGCAAGGAAACCGTAATACAAAATTTTTCTTTCAGTGTATTTATTTCGTAAAATTTAATGGCATTAGGATAAACGTTTGTGCGAAAAAAAACTTGTTTTGAACATATAAGTCTTTGTAAAGTTCATACACAACTTTTTTGCCTAATGCTTATTAATACCCAGTGTTGTTATTTTAACGACGCTTGCCATGGAGGCAGGTTACAAACCAAATAAGTATTTTGGACACACGCCATTGCAGTAAATTGTGACACAGAAAACCAGAGAAACAAACAAGTAAACAACCAAAACTAAATTCCAGATCATTTTGGTTGTTTACGTGTCTGTTCGTCTGCGAGTATTTTCTGGTTTTCTATGGGACAACATTTGCTGCAATGACGTATGTTCTAAATACTTCTTTGGTTAGTAACAAATATTGACACTGAAATTACTGTTACCAAAAATGTCTGCATCCACTTCAAAGAGACTGCAGTGTTTTACGGCAGTTGTTCAACTACTCGTCTTGTGTCAGGGCGACATGGGTTCAGATCCTTGGTAGGGTCACTCACCATTGTCGTATGACAGAGGGCAATGAACTTCAGTGGGCAAGTTTCCTCAATAACTCCCAGTTAGTTCGTTCCCTCATTCCGCCGGTGCTACATAACTTCTTCCGCTCCTCTTCTCAAGACCTTGGTGTCAATTGAAAGGCAATTTCGTTAGCTGAGTAATTAGCTACCATGATGTATTTTGTGTCGACAATATCAGTGAGCGTATCGGCTTCCGTTTACATGTTTTAAAAATGTTTATGTTAAAAAGTGTAGAAACTCGGGCCGAAGTCTCCTTGAAATGCGTTACAGAGTTTACGTGAACAAGTCTAATTTACGAAGCTGTTCCACGCGTACAGTGTGTCAACGTACGAGAAGAAAAACACACTTGGAGCAAGGAGAGAATGCGTTGTGTAAATGATGCTTTAGTGACATAACTAGCGTAAAGTTTGATTACATCATTGATTGCATTGTAAGACATCTAAACCTAACCAGTGATAGAAAATTATATTTTTTTCTACTTTAAATAAATCTACGGCAATATATGATAAAAAAGAGCTCTTGTGCATTTATACAGTAAAACGTATATTAAAATTACAGTTTATCGAAAGTTTTTTTTTGTAACTGTAGCTTTTGAGATGTTTTAATAAACTGTGAACACAAACATTATCAATGAGCCAGAGTTACAAGTGTACTAATACAGTACATACCGTTATGGTATTCTGGAAAGTTGCGTTATCATTCATGAAATAATGTTTAAGAATATCTGTTTAGGTCTTGTGTATTTTTAAGGCTGCAAGATGGCCAATAGCTTCTCACGACTCAACGTTTGAAGCACTAGGGGAACATTCAAACAGACAGTTATGGTGACAGTAGTTTACAAGGTTAGTTCAGTACTGAATAACTCCTTCCAATAACACAGACACACATACCAATAGTTCTGTAATGAATCTCACACGCGGGTTAGAAATGTTACTGAACTAGACAAACAGCACACAGTTCTAAAAATAATTATGAACACGACAGTATTAATCACACATAACCCTACTAGTAACTTTGGCAATGTACAGCCACACAATGACACAGCTGTACATTCCAACATTTACTTAACCACTTGTTGACGACACCTACCTCAGTTAGACAATACAACACCTCAAAATAAATAAGTAGTAACAGAAGCGACAAGACGTTATTTTTATCGTACCTGTTTTCTCTTTGGGCTGTCATTGTGTTGGAGTTCGCAGAAGTTTGGTTATCCCGAAGTTTGTCAGGCCTTATTATCTGTGAGGAAATTTATACGTAAGTAACGTCACATTTATGATTTATACATACGTAAATGAGACATTAACAAATTACAGTTTTTCGTGAAATATAAGGAGTTGTTTGAACCAATGTCTCATATTCCACATGGCTTTGTTTACCTTCCTGTACGCCCCGAGAACTCGTACAATAACAATGGTTAAATAGCTCAATTATGTCGCTTCTAATAGGGTTAGCTGTTATCTGATGTTGAGCCTCGAATCGTCATGTTCACCATTTTTAAATATTAAACTAATATACTTACTAATGACAGTATTTTAAGCACTACAAGAGGTTATATAAACCAATGTCTCTAATCCACGTGGTATTGTTTATACTCATGTACGCTTCGAGAGCTGATACGATAACAACAATGAAATAACTTTCCTTGTCGCTTCTGTTAGCATTATTGATTCTGTGACAACACCACATCACGCCAGTCCCAGTGGCTGGTAGGAACTCCACTCCTCGCCAACACACCCACTTGTAATTTATTAACTATGGCAACGACTCCCTTCCAGCCTTAAATACGGGTCCGGAGCCCAGCTAAAGCAGATACACGCGCCCCGCCGCCAGTTTAATGATTTGCAACTAGTCAGTCGGGGTTTTAATATACACCCAGCAAGTTATAGGAACTTGGCTCCCGATATCGTGACTGGACGGCCTCGGATGTCATGTGAGAACTCTGCGACGGAGGTTACTTGCAACACTTCATACTTTTAGGTACAAGGAGCTGGAGTCTTGGACCAGGTGGAATCACAAATCGGGACTCCAATCGTGTGACACATATGCTAGTCGGGACAGAAACAGGAAGCCTTTTAGGTTAGATTTAGTTGCAGCGAACTTAGCTACGGTTCCAAAAACTTACAAATAAAATTTATTTAATAACAATAACTAAGAAACAAAAATTAAAAAAATATTAAAGAAAATGTAATCTTAAAAATGTTAAAAATTAAATAAAGCATCTTAAGTCTTAAGCATCTTTTTTTTTTGTTAAAACAGACTTACGTAATACTATGCTCTTGTTTTTATTTAGTATAGGATGTAAACACAGTGCCGTGAACAATGTATTTACCTAGTTACCTGCTAGTCTGTTTCAGGGTCGGTAGATGACCACCAGAAAATCATTTAATTCATCTTATTTTAAGGGTTTCCTTTTCACAAACGCCACACGGTAAAGTAACAATAAGAGTATCAGATTTGACCTTCATTATGCAGGATGAACGGTTTTAAAAACTGTGACTTGCTGTAACCAATTGTAATTGTTTGGAGCGGCTCTCATGGTCGTAGGGAATCCCGCACAACACTACGAGTTAAACTAGAATATTTTCTACCACAACATCACTAGAGGGGGACTTCACGACATCATCTCTCAAGTTAGCTAGCCGACAAGGGAGAGAGGGGATGATTCACTCCTCACAGAAACACGTACATTGTGGTTCTTATTGCAACACTCGACGATACAGCTAATAAACGGCCCGTGAGCCTACGACACAGATACACAGCATCCCCACCCAGTCACATGTGTCAAGGGAGCATTTCGCTTTGACAATCCCACAAACAAGTTATAAAACTTCAACTTCTTGTACTACTAGAGCGTTTAAGGGCATACGAGGTAAACGTAGTGACACTTCTCACATTCAGTATGCCTGAAGGTGGAAACATACGTCGGCTCCTGAAACCTCGCGACAATTTCGTCTTAAGGTACCCTCTGTGTTTTTACGTGTAGTATTCGCTGTGGTCATCTAGCTTTGTGTGCGCCATCGATGTTGTGTCATACTGCCTCTTTCATTTGTCCTGGTTATTTTATTTATTTATTCGTCATAATTTTATGTGGCGAAGTAAAGGCAAAGTCGCCTTGTCTTACACTTAACCACAGTATACATAAGAAAGCATTTTATAGTGTAACAGGAGAATAAAAAGAAATATTAAATTTACAAAGCTAAATTAATTAATAACATTGCAGCACTTAAGTTCTAATTTTTTAAAAAGAAAGAAGAAAAATTTTAAATCACAATACAATAAATAAAACAAAGAATCAAAACATTAACTATCACATTCCCTCGCACATTGATACATAGGTATACGTCTTAATCCACTGTTCATGCTATATAATGGTCTTGTCCAAGAGAGTTCAGCACAAATTTTTTGAAATTGGAAGACTGGGCATATTTCTGCCTCACTGAGTCTCCAAGTGCATTCCAAGAGCGTGCCGTGGCTGCCATAAATGTCTTGGAATAGGCGCTTGTGCGATGCCTAGGTAACAACAAAGCTAGGTTATCCTTCGAACGAGTACCAACAATGTGGCAGGAGAGAAAGTTACATTTCTTATAGAGATATGGCGGGGATTTAGAATACAAAACTTTTCTTAAGAGTTGTAAGCTGTGACGTTTACGTCTATTTGTATTAATTTAAATTTAGATTGTGTTTTTGTGACACAATTCTCTGTGATAATTATTACACATCTTTATTTTTCCTGGGTGTCCTGACTACAGCTAATATTTGTGTGTTTTTCCTTTCTTGTCTCGTCTCACCTAGATTCCTGGGACAACAGAGCACTGCAATGGAGGATGTGAACAATTTAGCTCGAAACCATTCTGTCTCATTTTAAGAGCCATTCAAACAATTTACATGTGAATTAGATTACATAGCTAATTTACTTGTGTAAGAGTGCAAGATACAAAAATTTTTTTGACTGGTGGGGAATAAAATTGCATTAATTTTCAAGACGATGGTTGACAAATCCTGTAGGACTATGCTTCTTCCCCTCGGTAAGAGATTTTATACGTCATAAATATTTTTTGTATGTTTGAGTAGTTGGTATGCGTTTAAACTTCTGAACGTAGCCCTATCCTACTAGTAAAACATTTAACAGAACCAAACCTTACAGCGTAAACTAAATTGGAACTCGAAAACAATTACAACATATAGATATAGAATATACTTAGCTTGATTGCACCAATAGTCGTTATAAAGTCTTGCAAAAGTACATAAAATTTTGTTTTTAACCTTTGAGCATTTAAAATACTTTAGAAATTTATTGTATTCGTGAATGATATTTTATATTTTCTAGCAAGTGTAGTTTATATTATATTAATGTTTTGTTAGTTTGAAGTAGTGAGGTAGTTCCCGGTATTTTCCGTCAACTATAATTGTTGGAGGGCGAACCCAGGTTAACGCACTATTTTTGCCCATGACTCCCAATTCTCTGCATCACTTTTTGCAACTGAAAAATAGAATACCTCTACTATAATGGATACTCTCGTAACTTTATGCATGCGCTAGTCGATGATGACCAGTTTCCTGAAAACTAGAAGCGTCCCTCTGCAAGTTAACGGACACCGTGAAATGTAGTTGTCAAATACACGGCCTACTTTAACAAATAGTTAGCGTTAGTTAAATTACAAGGAATTAGTTATTGCGTAACACGCATAAGAAAAAAAATGAAGCAAATAAATTGAAATGGCTCTAAATGTTAATAAACTTTAAAATAACCACTTTTATCTTAATTGATATGACATGGAATTTTGTTGTCACCTGTCATTCAAAAGTCAAGTACTTTGCTTACATAAACGTATAAATGACAAAAACTTGATAGGCTTTGTACCCAATAAATATTATCTCCGACGCTCCTGCTGATGTTGATGTGAACTGGTAAGTGTCACAGTTTTTAACCAAATCAACCATGTAATAAATATTGGAGTTATTTAAAAATTACGTAACCTCACTACACAACGAGAAAGTAAATGGTTGAACTAAAATCTATTACAATTTTTTTTTATAATTTGTCTCTAGACCACGGCCGTAGAAGAACAGGTCTGAACACTCGCCTGTAAACTTGACCCCCTTGTTGTTTGGCTGTAGTTTGTCAAGTTACCGAGAATATTGTGTTTTATTGGCGCTTCAGTTAGGGCGGTCGGACTCAAACTCCGCCCACTTCCTTTCAATTTATCAAAACGTATTTTTTTATCAATTTACGAAGTACTTCCTCCGTTCACAAATTTAAGAAAAGGCTCCAGTAATCTTTATTTACTTTATAAATTTAACAATGGAAAAAAGTGGGCGGAATTTGGGTCCGACCGCCCTAACTGAAGCGCCAATAAAACACAATACTCTCGATAACGTGACGAACTACAGCCAAACAACAAGGAGGTCAAGCAAAATACATTGGTAGATAGGCGAGTGTCCAGACCTGTTCTTCTACGACCGTGGTCTAGACTAACGTTTGCATTTACTTTAATATCCTAAGCATTGACCATAGAGGTCGCTTATGATGCTTGCATTAAAGGTTGTCAGAAAACTTATTTTATGTGGTTGAAAATTTGTCGACGGGCTGGGCATGAATTGTATACCTTATCAACAATTCAACAAGAGACACGAGTACGCAGACGAGCTGATAACTTAGGGTTGGTAGCCTGTACCACAGACACCACAGACGTAAGGAAAGAGTGACTGCCACATTATAGCGTCATCTCAGGATGAAAGTGGAGCGACTCTCTTTTACCACCAAATGAGCGAAGGAGTAGTGCACCATAATATAGATAATGCAAGGCTGTTGGATAATAGACAGAATTCAGTCAAACTTAGTACACGTATAGCACTTTGTAACTTGACTATTTTGAATTTCCTTTTAAGCAGTTTTCACATTTTCAAAATGTCAGTCAATTCAACAACTTTCAATCACACTATATACCCACGGAACAGTACTATAAAATTCCATAAAACTATGTACACTAAGCTGTCTCTGCCAAAGTGGTTGCGAACAATTCGTCGTAGTTGATGTGGTCGCGAACTTTGGGGATCAGCTTGCAAACATTGGCGAAAATGGGTGAACTATTCACGAACTACAACTGCATTATAGTATAAGTATGATCAGGTTCAACAACCTTGCACTTTCCACAGGTCCCTCGTCTTGTGATACTGGTAAGTCATGTGAAATCACTGATGATTTTCCCAAGTTTGTGAATCTCGCAAAATAGCCTACTGAAATCTGATAACCACACTTGTTGCAACAAACCATCAAATTTTAAGGGTTCTTCTTGCAGCCAAACCTCTCATGCAGTCTAGAATGACAGTCGAAGGTGAAGAACTTGTTGCAGTATCGTAACTGTCGGGAGTATAGTTCCTATTTCCCCGTAGTCAATGTTATATCTGTATACATTATTTCAATGTTAAGGGAAGGTATTTCTCCAAATTGAGCAGTCACTTCACAACAGATTTCAAAAATAATTGCCTGCTAAAATATATGACACATTTTATGACACTCATCAACGAGAGTTCAGCCTGTTACATAGGACAATCTCGATATTTGCTTCTACCGTATTGCATGTATGAAGTTAGTAAAACTTGCAATTAATGGTGAGAAGAAGCCTTGATTATAATTATCAATATTAATTTTATTATTTTTAGTTCAACCATAGCAACTGTAGCTGTTTATATGCTCATGACAGGTTCGAGGAATTTATCTGTCAAAACAGTGTTGGCTATATGATTACTTACCCTTAGTAGGCTAAATAGGTAAAAAACTATTCCCATCTCTACTACCGAAGTGTACTTTCATAAGTCATAAAATTTACTTAAATAAAAAGTATTTAAAATATGAATTTCATTACAATTTTACCTTAGAAATGTTATTCACAGTTTCAAAATGGAGAGTGTTCGATCTAGAAAACACAGGGCTACTACGTAAGACATACTAACCATTAATAAAATAAGATTACATTTTTCTTTACTGAATGAGTGGCTTGCGACCTGCCATACGAGGCGAGATGTATCATGTAGGTTGCTATAGCACATACCAGAAACACTATAGTCAGGGAAGATAGTCGAGTATACCCTCATATTGGTAAGCATGCTCATACATATTAGTAAACATGTAATTTTTCGTTCTGCGAACATGAAGAGAAGCTATTCCCTTTGTATAGACATGAGAGCTCTGTTTCGTTTATAGAGTGCTGTTCTGATTTATGCTTTCTAGCTATCGTTATATTTGCCAGGCCATTCTGACAGCATGTTCAAAATGACATTGCGTCCACTCCATCTACCATCTATTATTTTGTCCTGGTACAACATCTGTTTAGGTCTAGAACAGTGAGACGGGTATAGTGAAGTCCTCATTAAAAGGGAGATGTGAAAATTGTCTGTCAACTAAGAAACTAATTATCTGACTACATCAGAGAGTATGCCACTAAGAAGTGATGGTCCTTTTACTTTGTGTGTAGCGGTACACAAATACTCGGTTCCAGTCCAGCTACCTCAATTATATTTTTTATTGTGACACGTACACCGACCATCTTGGATGACCTCATCACCACTATCTTTATTTTGACATTCACACTTGACACCACTTTTCAAACAATCAGATAATTTTTTGTCACCACAAAAATCGATAAATTACAATCTAAAATTTAATATTCCTATGCTCGCATATACATACAATTCAATAACCGAATGTTAGAATATGTATATGCTAACATATATTTATAAAATTGTATATTTGTCTATAGTATCATATGCTTGCATAGCCATATGCTAGTGTAATGATATGTACCATACAGAGTATGCAAAGTTGGTTTATTTGTTTTATGGACATAAACATAAAAAAATAAGTTCTGCACAAATATTTTGCATTTAATGTGTAGAAAAATGCAGAGAGGATAGAAAATCATCTTGTATGAAACCAACCTACCTCATCTAGTATGGACGCTGTCTTTGGTTACGTGATTTATTAATGCTTTTTGCGTAGCTGTAAGTGCTCGGGTGTTTGTAACCGGTGTATAAGGAGATAAAGTCGTATCACCATGTATGTAATGTAGAAGGTAGAGTAAGAGAGTGGGGTTCAGTTCGTACAGGCTCTGAAGGAACCTTGGAGAGTGAATGCTGAGTTGACGATCAGAGGGGGTGGGGTGAGGGATGGTGTGGTGGAGAGGATGGGTAGGTGTAGGGAGAGTGTAGTGGGGGTAAAGACTGGGTGGGACAGGGTAGATATATGGTGGGGTGGTGTTGAATGGGGTGGTAGAGTGGATGGGGAATGATGGACAAGAAGGGGTGGGGAAGGTATGTATGGAGTTTGCATAAGTCGTGTAGTTACGCATATGTCTGGTCAGTTCCTTAGAGGATGTTATGCTGTTCGGATGCTGTCCTACATGTTTGAAAGTAGTCGAAGAGTCTTGCATGTAACTATCAAAAATATTTGATTAATTTTTAAATAATTGACTGATTATGTCGGAAATCGACCTGGTATAGCTAAGTTAGTGAGAGGGAGTGAAGTCGTATGTGGCCGTTAGGAAATAACTTGAGTGCATTATAATTTAATATTTCAATTTTAATAACAATATTTTTTTTTAGGTTTGGAAATTTTATTGATTTTATCGTAAATCTACCGGGTACAGCTCAGTTGATGATGAGGCCCATAGGAAAATATCTTGACATTTTGGTGAACTCTAGAGCGGGTTAAAAGTCAAGGTAGAATCCAAGATACCTGCCATGATGTCACAATGGTGGGTGGCTGCCTCAAAGCGCCTCACACAAACTTCTGCACCAAAACTACATGACTATGCTACTGTTATGCAGTGATGGAATTTTAAATTTTTACGCACTTAGTAGCTAATACCACGACATCAATTTTATATATTTTGTTCATACAATGTTCAGTTCTTAAAAACACATGCCCTCCCAATTTTTTTATCAAATGAAATGTATGAGGACCATTTTCCAAAGTTTCTTCAGATTTGGTAACATTTAGTACTAAATAAGGTAATGTGAATTTAATGTTGTTGTTTCCCCAAAGTTTGACGGTTGCACGAAATGAATACACAATGTTTAATCCATGTATGTCAAGAACTACAGAGCCGACAGAAATCAAATTTAACAATTATGCACTCTATAATCCAACAGATTTAACTAGTAATTATTGTTGTACGTACACAATGTCAGAAAATAACACGAGAATAAGTAAAAATACTATTCCTTAATATATCTATGTATGTAAACGATTTTAACTTTATTGGTTAGTTTGCAACCACTTTGAGAAAAGTGGGGTAATTAGATTGTAGACAAGTTATTGTTTTTAATTTCGTGGCATGTAGCAATTACTTACTGCAAAGACAATAGAAATTACAATATTGTTGGAAATAAAATCCACTAATATAATAGTTGTAACTTGTTTGGAACATTACTTGGAACTTTAATCCCATTTCTAACCTATACACTATGTGACTTTACACAATTTTTTTTAGTATCATGCAATAAATATACACTCCTGTATGAAACAATCAGTCCAAATACATAATGAGAAAAGTGGTCAATTTATAGACAGAATTTAGGAAAAATATTTTACATTTAAATTTGCAGTAACATTCGTTAAGTAAAATATCCAAAATCCACCGGAACCAACTTTCCATTTTTTACTCAACAAACTACCTGTCTTATGTTTTATCCGTAATAAGTAAACTACCTCACCTCAAAAACGAGACTTCTAAAAGCAATCATTAACAAATTAACTCAGAATGGTCTCACAATCGTCCTGCTAACCCGAACAGGGCAACTACATATATGTGAAGTGGGACCAACTTAAATGGTACCCATTTATCTAAACAAACAATTTCAAACTCTGGTACAGAGCAAAAATCAGGTACTTTCTTCATGGACGAATTTCTTGATGGCCTAATACATGAGACGGATACTTTGAAAAATAAACTTAATGTTGGCAATTGGTGGTTACCAATATCAAACTTACCGTAAAACAGGGTGAATAGGGACACTGAGGCAAATAGAGACACAATTTCTAAAACATTCCTAACTTAGACCTTTATCTCAAATCAAAATATATTGTAATACAATTACGCTTTGTAAAACTGCTAAGTTTAAGGAATAACTCTGTTTTTAAAACTTCATACTGGAACTTTTGATTTTAAATTTTGTCCCTATTCACCCTTGCATCCCTATTCACCCCGTTTTACAGTGTATCACCTACATGGCTATACTCGACAGAAACCAGCTACTTGATGACTTCTGCTGCAAGACTCGCATGGCCTTCTCCGATTCTAGCTTCTCAAGACATGTCCGTCTGCTTAAGAGTCTGGCCTTAAAAGAATATGAAGACCACTCTGTAATCCCATGCTTTAAGATGCTATAGAGCCATAAAAACTAACGATACAACCTTGCTCCCTGCTAGAGCTTATATCCTCCAGCATGAATACCCTCCACTCTCCCTTAACCTAGCTGCATATCACTAAATCGCACACAAAACCTTCATACTGTGCACCCCGCTAGAGCCTCGAACCTCCACAGCACATTGCTGTTGCTACCATGTACATCCCACACGTATCATATACCACACAACATTTCTCCCCTCTATCTACCTATTAACGTTCAACAGTACATACAAATATAACACACACACTGTCAGCATCGATCTTTCTGGTCGACTAACACTATGCCAAGGGCGATAACATCTTCACAGACGCATCTGGTGTCGCGCCACCTCCCACCCACCCTTTCGACAGAACGGTCAAGTAACAAGACACACACAACTGTTGATCTGGCTGCTCCAGCCAGAAACTGGTACAACAAATGTGTTACCATCATGTCCTGTTCTGCAGTACCCACAGTGTTAAATGAGAATAAACAGAAATTTCCTAATGGCCTACCGATAAAATGTAACTGCATGTTCATAAATAAAAAACGAACCCAAAAATTATAGAAACCTTTCCCAACAAATTTTGAAAATACTGAACAAACAAAATCAGAATGAAATTGAAAATTGACTATAAATAACAAGCCATAAAAACAACTAGGTCACTGCCACGACAAACAAAATTGAAATGTAAATATTAAGAATCACTACTTATCGTGTACCAGCCAAACTATTGATATTTGACATATAGTTTATTAATGAAAAATATTTCTAGAGATGTTATAAGTGGTCCTACATAAATTATTTGGTAGGTTAAGTTAGATTAGGTTAGTTAACCTAACTTGACTTAACCTAACGTTAGTTCAAGTTAGGTAATGATAGGTTACCTAACCTAAACTAACCTAACAAAAATGTTTACGTAGGACGTTTAGAACCATTAGAATAAGTCCCACATAAAAAAAAATTGTTAGGCTGGTTAGGTTAGGTAACCTAACTTTACATAACATAATTTTAGGTTAGGTCAAGTTACGATGCCTAATGTAATCTAACTTAACCTAACTTAAACGAACCCAACCTAACAAAAATGTTTTTACGTAGGACTACTTCTAATATCTTTAGAAACATTTTTCATCGATAAACTATACCTCTAAAATCAATTGTTTGGCCACAACACAATGAGTAGAAATTCTTATTATTTACCCTAACATCGCCTGAATGCACCAAAACCTTTAAATAAATTATGCTTAACAATATTTTTTGAATGAAAAATCCATTGGTTTCTGCACAATTAAAAATTATTATAAATAATGTTAAGACATTAACATATTAATGCAATCAAAATATGACAAAGGAACATGGCTAGTTTGAATATCTTTTAGGGGTACTCTATACACAGCATAACAAATAAGTATATCATAACTGACGAGTGATTATCTTTTTGCAGGCATTGCAGTTTCCAAGGTCACCTAACATGACACACACAGGCACTCACCAGATGTATGGGGCATGCTTCATGGTGGCACTATTGATGGTCGCCATTCTACACGAAGCATCAACCAAGGACCTGCGTCAAGTCACAGAGCCCAAGATTCCACCAGCCTGTGAGTCTCTCAAAGGCAGCGGTGGAGACGAGACAGTTGTCATACAGAAGGCACTCAACTCCTGCGCCAAGGGTAAAGTCGTCCACTTGTCATCCGGCACCTTCATCTCCGGCAGTCTCACCATCCCCTCTGGCGTCGGACTGTGGATCGATACCGGGGTGGTCCTCAAGGCCAGCACCAACCCCAAGGCCTTCGACACTGGGAAGAACATATGTGGTACGCTGAACAAAGACTACACCGGGTGCAATCCCTTGATCCGCATCACGAGCGCGACTGGCAGCGGAGTGTATGGAAAAGGTACTATTGACGGCCAAGGTGGGGAGAAGATCATGGGCAAGAACATCTCTTGGTGGCAACTGTCGCGCAGTGGTCTGAATACGAACTTGAACGAAAACTGTCCCACCCTTATACAGGTGACTGACTCCCGGAACTTCATACTGTACCAGGTGACATTGAAGAACGCTCCTGGCCTTCACCTCGGTCTCAGAATAACGAACGACGTAACTGTATGGGGAGTCACCCTCAACACTCCGTCGGATGCTCGTAACACAGATGGCATCGACCCATCGGGAACCCACAATGTCACCATCATTCACAGCAGCATCAGCTGCGGCGACGACAATATAGCTGTCAAGGGCAGCGCAGAAACCAGCCACATGTCGGTAACTAACACCCATTTTGGTTCCGGCCATGGCTTGTCAATCGGCGGCGAAACTTTCAGTGGTGTTAGCGATATAACTGCCTCTTCGTTGACTTTCGACGGTACATATTCTGGTCTGCACATAAAAAGCGATCGATCATTTGGAGGCCTTGTGACTCGTGTCTCATACTCCGATGTCTGCATCAAGAATGTAAACAATCCCATCAACCTTGATACGACATACAGTAAAACCGCCAAAGGGGATAAGATACCTCAGTATACGGATATAACCTTTACCAACATTAAGGTTTTGACTCCTGGAAAGTTTACTATCGAAGGATTCAGTGATGCCAAACCTATAACAGCAACATTTAATAATGTACACATTGCTAAAAAATCTACCTGGAGTATAAGCCATGCCAAGATCACTGGAAAGTATGAAGATGATGCCACAGGCAAATCTTGTTAAATTAATGCCAAAAGGGCTTGTGATTGACTAATTGCTAATGTTACAAGAAATTGTTTTGGGGTATTTTTGTTGTCACAAATTTAATTTAAATTAGTAACTATGCAATGTAAATTACTTGAATGAAATTTTATTCCAAAATGAATGTTTTGTTTTCACTCTGATATCGTAGGATAGAATAACGTTACTACTGTATATGTCTGGATAATAGATCTGTAAACTTAGTTTGGGCATCATAATCAGTTGTGTTACCAAAATCGATTCGTCGTAAATGGAATTTTTACAGTGGTTTATAATAATTTAGAACCACTTATTACTCTTATTTAGTTATTTACTTTTGTGCTGTTTTCTTTGTTTTTTTACACATTTCTTCCCTGAATCTCATTTTAGTTGCCGAGAATGGATTATAAATTTATTCCTAGTTTTATTTTTGTTGTGATGGAATGTTCTGGTTTATAGTTGACACCTATGACCACTTTTATCGATGTTATTTGCTACATATCATTACCTTGATTACGGCATTCAGTAGTGTGCGCATGCCGATTTTTGTGTAACCTGTTAAATTCCTGAAGTTTTTTTCTGTGATTAATCTGCAAATCTGTTAAACCTCTAATGAATCTGCAAGCCTGTGACTCTCTAATGAAACCACAAGCCTGTTATACTCTGGTTCATATTTGTTTGGTAAAATTTGACAGCTACTACTTGGCAATATTTTTTAAATTTAATGATTTACGGCACAGTGCAAGCCATTTTTACTTTTAAAATGAGACAGAATTGTCTTGCATTGTGCAACAAATCACAAAATAATAACAATTATTTCCCATAAGTAGCTGTCAAATTTTACCAAACTTATATATGAAACAGAGCGGCATGCCCAGATTAACAGTACAATCTGAATTCTGAAGCAGTAGAATAATGCCAGTTGTCGCACGAATCTAAGTTATCAATATCTCTGTTCATAGCATTCAGTGACTTACGCTAACCACACTCCATATTTTCGATGTTTGAAGTAATATTGAAATCTACAGTACATGTTGTCTCATCGAGATGAGCCGATGCGCCTTTAATTTCATGATTAATGTTCAAATCTTTCATGATCTTTACAAGGTACTTTATATCAATTAACTGCTACGGCTTCATTTCTAACAATGGAATGATTTCGGCCAAGTCGAAGTCTATGAGCCTGCCTCCATCATCTCTTACTTCTAACACGAAATCTCTCGCTGGTTCATACTGGGAAGAACAATGGATGGATGGCTCCTAACAGATGACTTCGCCAAATGATGCTCTCGTTTTAAATGATGCTATGATACTGGTATCCGATTATGGTCGCAATGCTTCACGATCATTCCATCCATCAAGTTGCAATAAACGTTTATCGTTTCAAATGGTGAGATCTTAGATATAGAATTACCAAAATGAACCTCATTAGCTTTCAAAATTGTATGTAAAACCTAGCAGGTCAGCGGTCAAATGATTAAACTGACAGGTCAGTCAGTGGCTAGGTGCTGAAGTCCAGTAGGTCAGTGGGCAAGTGGCAAAGCCGCGCTGTTTACAGCAGTCAGGTGTTGAAGCTCAGCAGGTCAGCGGCCAGGTGTTGAAGTCCAATAGGCCAGTGAATAGGTGGTGCAGCTTAGCAGGTCTTAGCCAAGTGGAAAAGTTCAACAGATGAACAGCCATGAATTAAGTTTCACTCTTCAGGGGTTTCTGAATGGGAAAATTTCCTTGGTACCTTACGAGATGTATTTTAACCCAACTGTATCTTGAAATGACATTTTTCCACACATTTTAATTTTTACAGTTGCATACAATTTTCTGTGGACACAAAGTAGCAGTTCACATTTCTGACATGTGCTTTTATGTAGATTAAAAAAAACTTGAATCATTCACAAGTGGGGCTATCCTCTTGTTGCTAAAACAATCAGTACTAGTTAGTTTAAAATGTAAACCATCAAGAATTAAATGTTCCACCCACCTGCGCATAAGAATCTCAGAACTGACAGAGCTATATTTTTTAATGAACTCCAAAGATAGAGTATGCTGCAGTCAAGTGGAACCCATATGTGGAATTGGAGGTGCGGGAGCTGGAGAAATTACAAAGACGGGCAGCAATATGGGTGAAGGATTAATGAGAAGCAAAGGCAGGTTGGTGAGGATGAAGGGAACTTTCGGCCATCAGTTGATGAAAAGGCTGGGCAGGACTTCCAAGGTGGTAAACAGAGAAGGAATTTGGGATAAGTTTTGTTGCCTGTTAACTAAGAAAGAGTAGAGGAAGAGGGGTAACAGCGACCAAATTCAGAAAATGAGCAGAAACGAGCGGGTTAGGCATTCTAAACTTAGGAAGTTGGTGAGGGAGTGGAAGTTACTTTTGGAAGATTTGGAAATGGTGAGGGGGGGTTTGGATAGTTTAGGAGGGGATTGATGAGGAGGTTACAGCTTGTCCCCGAGTGCAAGTTGCAAGTGAATTGTTGTTATTATTATTATTATTATTATTATTATTATTATATTTGAAGCACATGTTAGGTAGCGCCCAGAAGTGGCTTATTTGTATAACATACATTAGACAGATTGTTCGAACAATTAATGCAATGAGAGTACATTTTGAAGGAGTGCTACCTAAGGTAAATATTAAGAATAGCTACTAATTGTCTACTACCCAAACTAATGACTATTAAGGCATAGTTTATTAGTGAAAAATGTTTCTATAGATGTTACAAGTTGTCGTACATAAATACTATTGTAGTTTGCTAACACAGACATTTTCTGTTCTTGTTACGTTAAGGTAGGTTAGTTTAAATTAGTTTAAATTAGTTTTGGTTAGGTTAAGTTATTTAGTAAGTTTTCCATTTTTCGTTATGTTCGGTAGTGTTAGGTTAGGTTACTTTAAGTTAGGTTAGGTAACCTAACCTTATCTAAACTAACGAAAAATGAAAAAAAAAAAAACTGTATGGTGAAATAACCAAACCTAACCAAAACTTACCTAATCCATGTAACCTAATCTGACCTAACAAAAAACGAAACATTTTGAAGTTAGAAAACAACAATTTTCTTTACGTCCGACTACTTCTAACATCTATGTAAACATTTTTCATAAATAAACTATGCCTCTAAAAACATTAGTTTGGGCGTTACACGTTGAGTATTGATTCTTGATATTTTTCTCTACTGAATGGTAGAACACTGCTTGAAATAGTTTTCATAGCTTAATATAGTGAACAGTTTAACATATGTATGAATTGTCTGTTTCCTTCCGATGTTATTATCTCTAGAATCGCTTACGTACCTATATTAAATTAATTTTAATACTTTTTCTGGTTATCCCTTAAAAATATCTAAAGTAAGCTGAGCTGTAACAATACATGGTGATGTAGGGATGTCCCATACCCCAGAATACTGGTAGGATAAAGGTTAGGGTGTTCAAATGTTATGTTACCTATATTCTGTAGGGAGCAGTTACCTTATGTTATTCAATTTTTGGATACACACAAAATTAATAGGTATGTGTTAGTTAGTGAAAGTACTTAATAAAATATTACATTTTAAAGGCCACTGAAATAAGTGTCTAAAATACCACATATAGCAATGTGGACCACACTAAGAAAAACAATATATGAGTGGTATCATACACAGATTTACCAGTGACTGAGCCCCACAGAAATAACATACACAAAAAAAAAAGAATCAATAGTAATTTGCATGTTCCTAAAAACTGATTGAAGAACTTACATAACTGAGTTCTTTATTCTATCATTAACATATTAAAAAAAATAGTAAGTACTAAGTTTACAGATTTCAAAAACCTAAGTAAGATTAAAATTCTAAACTAGCTTCCACGATACATATTTTAAATAAATATGTTTATTCCATTGATGGATATTAGGCATGTCCTATAATAGCGAATCTTTACATATGACCGTATTCATAGTTTCTGTGTTACATTATTGCAAAATTGCATTACCGTAATGTCTACATGTTATGATAAGGTGTAAGTGTTTTAAATATCTACTTCAATATCCCTGAATATATAAACTGTTAATGGGTTAAAATAAAGGTAAGGAAAAACTTACACCCATATGCATGCTCCTGCATAGGTTCTGTGGTACGCAGCGGTCTTAAGAGTGTATCCGTAAAGAGGAATAATTTGGATATCTATACACTCCTGCTATGCTATGTCATTGAACTTTATCCTGTCTGAGGATATGGTACAGTTTTAAGATCTCAAAATGTCGTAGCTAGTTCATCTAAGGTAAATTAACTTACTGTGTTATGACTGTGACTGACAATCCTTACTGATGTACATTTGATGTGCATTTTGACAGTCTAGATATTTTGGTTGTCCTTGATTTTCGTAGTTGGTTATATGTAATGATTTTTATTATTTTTCCTATAATTATGTTTTTTGTTTGTTCATAACCACTCAATATTTCTTTTGAAATTTATTACACATTTCATATTAATATTTAATGACAACACAAAATATTTGCTTATTGTGTGCTGCCCATGGTTTTGATATTTTATTTTATTTAAATCACTAACGACTTGCAATAAACCTCCTGTCTAAGGATATTTATTGCAGCAATGTAAAATAGAATATTATGTTTAACTCACACCCAACTGTGAGAGTTAAGTAGATTATTATATCATTTGTTTTTAAGATTTGCCAAAACATTTTTACCGACGCACAAAAAAAAATATCTGCTGAGCTGTGCCAGTAGGAGAGGGGAATGGCAATAGGATGTTTCGCCCCCTTAAATAAACCTGAGGAGCAAATTGTGCAATATGTATTGCGCCCCATCACCCGGCCCACCTTTCAATTACATTTAAATTTTACCATGGCGTATTTATTTATAAATAAAAATGCAGACCATCACACCTAAAGTGTCAATCCACTCAGTAAAATAATGTTAGTTACTTCTAATACATTCTCTCACAGAATAAATGGCACGCTACCAAGCAGGCACCAAAGGCTGACGCCAAACACACTAACACGCAAATAGAAGTACACTTTATAACGTACCTGGCAAATCCAAACTGGAACATAATTCTGATTCAGCCTCTTCATACCAGGGATGAATAAATCTTCACTGAAGTGCTGATGGTAAATCCTCAGTGTTCCATAATGTCTTCGTTCGTGCGTAGCTAAAATGTACGTGAATATATGCGCGTCTTTTCCACTCGCCGAATACACACACATCCTTAACAACAGGGAACCTGTGTTGAATTGCTGCCCGGACTTCACAAACTGGTACACAACAATTCCCGTCATTCTGCTGAAACGAAACCAACCACGAGTATTTAAAACAACAGTTGAAATTTTGTTTAGCTACAACACCATTAATCATAATAATGAATCAACGACGGGGGGAAAAAACATTGAACTGGCGCCAAATTTACGACTGGCGGCGGGCCCATAAGTTAACAGGATGGTCAACGTTTGGCTTATAGAGATATTAGGCCATGAACTGTCCTAAAACTTCGTCGCTCTACATAATGATGGACTGCCGTGTTTGATGTCCAGAGCATGGTCTTATAATTACAAGTCTGGCCTATCTACCAACGCAATTAAGTTGACCCCGTTATGACTGAAAACGCCACTAGCAATGAAGTGTTGTTTTAACATTGCAATATAGCGTCGTACTACCACATCTCCTAGCAGTTCCGACACGTGCTTGTTCTTTGTAGATCAATTTACATAATGTTAAAACAACACCAGAGTGCCAGTGGCGCCATTCAATCATATGAGGGTCAATTTTCAACTCCAAATGGCCAGACCTGTTCCTCTATGGCTATGGTTCAAAGTATGGGCCTAGGAATTGGGCTGTAGCATTACTAAGAACAAATCTAGAGTTAATTCAACCTTGCTGGTAACACACTGTTGCGTAGCTACATTATTAACATTTGTAAGTAATGGGAAAACCAACGAGCTATATATTTAACATAGAGGGGCGGAAACGCTTCCAAAGTGAAGCCCAATGGAATGGTTGTTTTGACCCCAGAAAACATGGTGAACAGCAGTGTGGCCAACATTATGTTGAAAATCCGTCATATGTTCTCATAAAATCCGTTACTTTATAGCTCCACTATATTCCTGCTAAACACAGGAAAAAATGCCAATAATTATTGTAATATATTATACTGTAATACTATTTAAATTTGCATAATCGCTCTCGTCTCTCGACCGGATATAAGAGTCCGCAATTTTATCTAGGGTCAAAATACCACGTTCAATTGGGCTTCACCTCGGAGCCTTGGAGATTGCTGTTTCCGCCCCTCTATGTTTACTATATAGCTCGTTGGGGAAAACATAATGTATATTCTTAGGCTAGAAGTATCAGCCTTCATGGAACTGTCATTAGGTTGTTGAGTCTCACATTCTAACAGGTTACTTCAGATTTATTGTATGGATTGCTAAATTGTTCATCAAAACTCACTGTCTTAGCCTATGTTATTAAATTTTTATATGTTAACTGTAATACCTTTATGTGTTGTTCATAGCATATACACCTAGGGAGAGATAAAAAAAATTCTTAGGGCATGCACATTTGATTAAGTCAATGACATACGAGACAGTTACAATTTTATCTATTTCTCCCGTGAAAATGTATTCAATCAAAACATTAAAATTACAAACATGTTAAAATAACATGATAGATAGCAAAGTACAAAATGTCTGTCCACTGCCTGCCGTATGTGAAATAGTTGTGTATCATTAATAGAACACCATTATGAGCTTTACTCAAGGTAATTCAATTGTATTCATATATGTAACCAATTTTGTAATATGTAGTATTGTAAATTAATAAATCAAATAAACAAATCAATTAAAGATGCTGCACAAATTAGGTACTGCCAGGAGGTAGGTGGAAGTCAACCAAATGAAAGTACGTATTACTTTTGTGACGTTAATTTCTTTCAAAGTTCGTATTCTAAAGAAGAAAACATCTCTGTCACTATTTACCAGTGATATAAACTTCTTATTACTACGACTTCTGTCTAAAAAATATCGCACCAAATTCTGTATACTGTACCCTTGCGTAAGAGAGTGGTTATGTGAACTGAATTCCTACATTGTAATGTACCCATTTACTGTCCAACAGCATGGCAATGCTGCGGTCTAAGTCTCGACTAGGCGCCTGCTAATAGGAAAGAGAATCGAAACTCAGCACATCATGTCTCGTTCATAAAGGGTAGTTCGGCCAACGGCTACAGATTCAAGAATTTCCTCGCTCACTATCACCATTATTACACTTAATCCTAGGAGTAGTTAAGAATTTACCAACACCTATCACATATAAAAGCACTAGCAAGGGATTACAGGCGCCTATACATGCAACATACGTGGAACATGTTTTAAGGAACACGCGCTCTGAATCCAGCAAGCATAATACAATATTTACGTGGTGGTACAAAAGCGGCTCGGACCTATGCTCGTCTGATGGGCAGCACGGAAAACAAAAGCACGAAGTAGTGAAAGTAGTTATGAAAATTATGTTCATGGGAGCGACTTGAGCAGGAACAAGCCACGGACGGGAAGATAAAAAACTGGGCACAAAAGTTAAAAGAGTTAAAATGTTTCAGTGTTAACGTATACTATTACTAAGTAAGTGATTCAACAAAAGACGATGCTGGTACCCAGAGAGGACTCTTCCCTAGGCGTCTTTGTTTGCCAACTGACAATGTCTTGGCAGGTTCGGCATGACGTGTCTAGTGGGACACGCTAAAACCTCGCATAAACTATACAATGAAAGTTACACTAAAGTACAACTCTTAAAATAAGAAAATAATTAGGCTTGTCGTTAAGGTCCAAATACGTAGTTACGAATTAGTTTATATTGATTTAAGCTTTTTGTATCACGATAACTTATTGTGACACACACTATTAAAATCACTGAAGGCTAAAATAAATGAAAATATTAATTTAGAAATATTCTAAAACACAAAGAAACGTTACGAACTGAGAAATTAAGAAATGTATGTAAAGTGATTGTAGGGCGGCGCCAGTTGGTAGGGAGAGTCCATTCTGTAAACCACATGGAGGGAAATTTCTACGTTCCTTTCAGGTTAAACAAGTAATTTAATAACTGGTGCTTTTTACGCTATAAACAAAGCTAAATAATGGCCAGGGTATATTATTCCACTGATCTAACACCACCTCACTTTGCTATGTTCAACCTGAAGCACCTTCAGGGGTATGAGTATGTTTGGGGCTTATGACATTTAGCAAGTGGCGTGTGTTGCTAACAATGGATGGTTGTTTCACTACACTGATACATACGGGGGTGCTGTTACCTCTTGGAGCTACACCAACGAGTGTGTTCCGATATTTAGTGGCAGTATCGACAGGATTGTCAACTCTCTTGGAGTTAGTATTGGAGGATTCGCGGTGAACACGACGTGCTGTATTAAAGGGGGATGACATCAAATAAACCCTCTAACCGGAAGTCATCTGTGCACTGAGACCCTTGTGGTCCATCTGCGGCAGTAGTGGTTCCGCGGAGACATTGGCTACGGCTGGAGCTGGTGTGGACCCTTCTGGGTGCGGATGTGTGCGTCTCGCTGTTCCTATCGCTTGTACTGGCCTCCATGTATCAAGCAGGCGAAGCACCACGAGGGTACCCTGCGACGAAGGCGCTTGGTGGGATAGAGAGGTGCGAGGCCTACTTCTTCATATTTCTTTGACTGTTCGTTGTCGGCTACACCCTAGAGCGGCTGGTGGGGGTGGGTTACTTGACTGTCAAGATGTTGCCCATATCGCACATCTTGTTGGCCTGCAAGGTAGTAATGGACGACTTGAAGTACACGCCCCCTGACGTCACCGCAGGGGAAAAGTACTATGGGAAACAAATCTTGTTTACAAACATGCTGATTTGCTAGTTGGTAATTGGAGAAAGCAAAAAATGTTGCGCATTCATAGATTTGCACGCAAGGGTAAAAAATATTAGTTTCAATTTCATGGTTATGATACGCAAATACATAAGATTAATGTTTACCTAAAAAAAAAAAAACGGCGAATTCCAAACAAATAACCAATTTTCTTGACGTACATCCATCCGAACATGTGAAGCCAAACAGCTAAAAGAAGGTTCTGTTTGGCTGCGGTATCCAAAGAGACAGGAATTGTTTCCCACAACTGCCTGAAGCTCCGCCTCTTTTCAAGTCGTCCATTTCCCTCGTAGTCAGTATTGCGGGAGCATGCTTCATACGACTGGATGTATTGAAGAGTGAGGCGGAGTGTTCCACGTCAAGTGAACTCGTGTTTCGTATATACTCAATATAACTGAAGCTCCGCCTCTTTTCTAGTCGTCCATTTCCCTCGTAGTCAGTAGTGCGGGAGCGTGCTTCATACGACTGGATGTATTGAAG
>PNEQ01009365.1:0-58191 GCA_003012365.1 Medauroidea extradentata
TTGTAAATAAAAACATAGTCAGAACTTCTGAATGTTAGTTAAACGTATCGTATCTTACAAAAATGTGTTTAATCAACAGTATATAACAGTTTGTAACAATTGTAATTGCATATTTTCTAAGTAGGCCGGTTTACAAAAGGTGCCTATTGTTCGTACGTCCATTATTCATTCTATTTGCAAGCATTTAAAGAACAAAAAGAGTCAAGTCATTATATTCCGTACACTAGACGTGGTATTCCTACATGTTGACTACAATTCACAGGAGGAAAAATTTCTATTCAATAATGGTTCATTATACATTTATCTTATTTCTATATTTTTGAGTCAGTTTAATGCTTAGAAACTATATTTATGGAAATAAACATTAATTTCATTTTTACCTTATTGTGATACATAATATATAAAAAAGTAAAAAAAAATTTGAAGTGACCGGGATTCGAACCCAAATAAAATTAATATTGGGTTGACATTTTAGCGCCTGAGCTACTCAATCAATTGTGTAAAAACGCTCAATAAAATATACGTTTACAGCAAAGCTTTTAAAATTACAAATTTGATGATTATGGATTATTTGGGCTTTTAAAATGCTAGTGAGTTATTATTTAGTATTCCTGCTGCCACAAAGTTTCATTTTCTGTATTATTAGAATGTTTTTGTTTTCTCTTTTTATTATTAAAAGCGATATTCGTTCAGCAAGCGGTAAAATACGTTGTAACGTACGTAGCCGTCTGTAGGGCTACTGCGCATGCGTAGTTATATTAGGACAAGGAAAAGTCACAGATGAGTCCTGAATAGGCAATGACCTTACCCTAAACCCTTATACAAACGTTTAGGAATACCGATAAGGCCTAGGCATGACATATGCTGCACCTAAACCCTTATACACACGTTTAGGAATACCGGCCTAAATGTTTTAATTCGTTACTGTATAATTTAGAAATTGAATTTAATGTCCATCTGAAGTATAGGACAGGGACTACCTTCCAATATTATTGGTGTGTATACATATATAACCATGTTTTGTGTATTACTGTTCTTAGCAGATTACTGTAACCGTATATATATATATATATATATATATATATATATATATATATATATATAAATGTATATGTATATATAAGTGCATTATGCTTTGCGTTACAACTGTAAAAATATTTTTTGCCGTATGAAAGGAAACTTTTGTAAGAACTTTTCCAAAATAACAACCGTCATCAGTTAAAGGAGGGCGCATTTAGTTTGCATTTTTGTGCCATTATTTACTGTAGTAATTCTACAAGTGTTTCGTAAACATCACTACAGTTTATAGTTGAGGGAAACGTGCACTAAACACTGTTATCTAAGATTTATGAGTGCCAAAAATAAAGCAAACGAAAACATGAATAGTGGCTTGATTACCCCCATCCTACACTGCGGCACTGCTATTGGTGAAATCTTACTGTTATTACTTTATTTTTCTACACTTAGAGTAATGAACTGTACACTGACCTTAGAAAGAAGGATTATAAAGAAGGCTTAACTATTTTCTACCTAGAGGCTGAGGATTAAGATTGTGATTTTCGCCTCTCGTCTGAATAATCAGAGGACTTGAATGTTGTGGCTTAAATGTGGAACACTTAATAAGGAACTACATTTCGTACTACGCACACCAAATTTTGCATTCAACCACTTTAATGTGCCTGCAGTAAATGGTTCTTGATTGGACACTGTGTTGTCCACCTTTTATTTCTGCAATTCTATTCAAATCTGTATTGATTATAGAATTTATCCGCTGACGTACAACGTATAAGTGTAAGAAAGTTGATAATTTTACTCATTAAGTGTATGGGACCATTCTACACCCTTGTGCGGGAAACCTGGTTTCCGGACATGTGCGGAACTTTCTATATGGTAGTGCGTCCGTCACACAAAAGATCGAAAATATTGTTTGCGGGTTGTGTTAAGGGTGCTCTGTAAGGTATGCTAAACAGTGAGAAATATGTGTACCGTTATTGATCATTATTGAGAGAACGAATGAAGTTAAAGTATATAGTTTTCGTAAGTAGGTGTCGTAGAGTCGTATAATTGTCCAAGACATTTGATATAAATAAAAGTCTTTTAACTTTTTAAAGAAAATTTCTGGAAAATAAGCTTTTTTTATAAATTTTGTTAATTGTAGTAGAGTAATGTAGCATGAATAACACACAAAACTATGTCTTAGACATGTACCGTACCATGCTCTATAGCATGTTGCAATCTGAACATTTCTGGAGTAATTATTATCCTGTAAAACAGTAATTAAAACTAAATTATTTCAATTTTTTACCCAACGAAAACAGGACATGTACTTGTGGAGATATACTGCTTCTATCCCCAGTACCTTGGGTGAATGCGGTGCAGTTATGAGAGGATAAGAAGTGGCAACTCATGTTACCAAAACTGACAGGGATTTTCTGTAGGGCCCAGTCTATCAGCTAGAGCCCAATTCTCACGTAAATGCCTTCATTCGGGCGGTAAAGACGAGTGAGGTGTCGTTTTAATTATTTATTTTACTCGACTTATTTTTACATGTGGCGAAGTTAAGGTAATTTTGCCTTGTCTACCACTTAACCACAGTATCAACTTTTAATATCATCAAACGAAGTACATTATTCAATAAGCGAGAACAGTCTCTAAAAATTACAAAACGTAAAATACATTGCGAAACACAAATTAAAAAAAAAAAAAAAGGAAAAGAAAACATTACAGAAGTCATCCACAATTCAATCACGCACACATTCACATCAAATTAATGAAAGTTGAGACAACATTTGTTTTACGTGTTCCTCCAGTGCATTCCAGATGCGCGCTGCAGAAACTGTAAAATATTTAGAATAAGCACTAGTACGATGCTTAGGTATGAGCAGCGACAGAGTGGCTTTCGAGCGGTTACCAATTTTATGACAGGAAAGTAATTCAAATTTAGTTGTTAAACAGGAAGGAGATTTAGAATATTAAACCTTTCTTAGGAGGGGGCAATGTAATTTACCCCTGTTTTCCAGTCGTTGCCAGGACAAATTTTTATGAAATTGTGAGAAATGATTACATATTTTAAGGTTAAAAATATAACGTACCCATGTTTTTTTAATCTTCTCCAATCTAGTAGTTTGTTCGTCAGTGAGGTCGCTGTAAACCATGCCACAGTCGTCAAACAACGTAAAAATTAGCGCCTGTACAAGATATGTTTTAATGCGCAAGATGAGTTGATATTTTAGGCGTTTTAGCGAGTGAAGGGTGACCAGTGCCTTCCTTCATATGCTAGCTACGTGGAAAGACCAATTTAAAGTGCTGTTCAAAGTGTGTCCTAGGATTTTCACTGAGGATGACAATTAGATTTTCGCATTCTCAACACTAATGTTTGGAAAATCGGCAGCTACAGTATACTATATATTTTAACTTTTCCTTTAAAATGACATGGATGTTACCGATTTAGATTTCCGGGTTAGCATATTCGTAACCTACACAAAATGCTGAATAAATTGGACCTCACTCGTCTTTACCGCACGACTGAAGGCACTCTTTTACTCAGCTGATAGACTAATAAGCTTGTTCCCTTTTCTCAATTGGTTCATTACAATATTATGTTTAGAACGATCTATGTTTTTAAGAAACTTCTATTGAAATTTGCGTATAACTATATAATAAAAATCAAAACTGCTCGGCATTTATTTTCCAATACATCAGTAAGAAAGCATTTTAGAATTAAATCATTAGAATAGTAGCCAGCATATAACAGCCCCTTATTTGGGCAAATCCAAATTCCAGAAACCGAAAATACACTGCCCTACATGTAAAAGTATAAAATTGTTACTTTCGCAATTACAAATATCAAATTTTAATAACAGTCTGAAGTTCATTAAGGTAAGCACTTAGGACACAACCCCAACCTTCCATAACACTGCCTCAGTATCAGCGAATTTGTATGTATGTGCAATAGCGTAGTTTCCTTTGGTTTATTTAATTTTTATGATGTTCAGTTTCAAATATGAGGACGTACAATCCTACAATAAAAAAAACTATTCATATTTTCAAACATTACAAATGTTTTAAAGAATTGCATGCATTTTTAAATTTATAAATAAATACACGTGGTACAAAATATAAGTATTAAGGTGCGGTTAGCAGTATATTAATTTTTCACACCTCACGTGTCTCTTTTCTTTAGCCCTCTAGGCTTCTTGTTGGGCTGTTGTTATGTAGAGGGGGTCTTTTATATCCGTCTTCATGGAACCTTTTGAAATCTGCGCTTTTACACTTTCTTCAAGCAGGCATTCAGAGACACTGAATACAATGGTGGAAATAGCTTTTCCATATTCCTACTGGTTCGTAAGTTACGCCTAGTGGAAGGTCCATGAATTTCAGGAAAATTTGGATTTAAAACTCAATTTTCTAAGCAGTTCTGTGCCTGAAAACAATAGCCAATTACATAATTTAAATGTTTCAATTGAATTAAATGACCTATTTAACATAGGATACACAAGTTCCGGCCTAGTGCGTAGGTCACTGACTACGAGGGAAATTGTGTGATAAAAGCACAACTACAAAGCTTTTGAACAGAACGAAACAATATAAACTACCTTCATTAATGTATGTACTTACAATTACATAAGACTCATAATGTTACCAGTTTCCGAAGTACTAGTGACAAGTTAGTGTGTCAGAGAGGGAGACAACTGTAGTTCACATATTTTCCGCGGACCCACAAAGGTTTGTCGAGCAGTATGTACGTGCATGTACTGTTGTTGAATAGACTGTAACAAAACACAGCAACGGCCTCTACACTACTATTCACACTGGCTTGTTGACGTTTCGCACTTCGCCAAATTAGCGACAAACGGTAACTTTGGACCCCGAAAAAAATATGTCCCGTTATGTGATGACATCGTGCTTTTAGTGTGTTACTAAGGAAGGTATGGAGATTATTATTTCCGTCTATTATAGGTCTCTTAAGTTTTTATTTTAAAATGACCGCTTCAGTGCATAATTACCGAATTTTATAAAGTAACCATAACTGTGCTAAACACCATTAAAATTTTACTGTAACACAATTTGTAAGTTAAGTAATTAAAAGCTGTATGAGTTGAACCCATTAATCTTTAGTAGAAATGATTAATATAGGTGCGTCAATTTGGTAGCATATAAAATTATATCTTTCATCTTCATTAATGACTGAAAAGAAAATAACTGAAAATATAATTGTAAAACATTCGTTAACTATATTGCAAATGAGAAAAATATTTGTGTCTGTTAAACCAGTCGCAATATGCATTCAGATCAGTTTAGAGTAAAATGGAGGGAGGGAAATTTTACTTCAAAATATAACTCATTTTTACCAATGACATATTCAGACAATTCTTGAAACCATTCGTTCGCAGATTGTTGAATGATATACATCATAAAACGTATATATCGTAGATAGTGAAAATACGTTTCGGAGTTATACAAATTAGAGTACCTTAGGTGTAAAGAATGTTGTACGTAGTTCAAATAGTGTGGTTTGAACAGTATAGCAACTCCTACAAAAGTTATTTAAAACACTACAGAGAATTTATTTATATATATATATATATATATATATATATATATATATATATATATATATATAATATTTCACGGTACATCTGTATACTAATTATCATTCGTGTGATTTTACTAAAACAAATGTACAAAGGCATTAAAATAAACACAATGAAGCTAATATAATGTTTCATTAACATAAAAAACTTACACGTTTTTAAATTGTTAATATAATCACAAACAAATACTATTGTTTTGTGTGTATAGCTTTATTTTCTTATCCTGTTCGTTTTTAACACGAAATAATTAATCGAACTTGCTAATTGTCAGCTAATGTTAAATTTATCATCATGAACTGATCTCTTTAAAGTAATGATCTGACTTAAGCATCTTTTATTAAAGGTATAACGTAACTTCTGCCATGACACTAACAAAATCATGTAAGATTAATAATTTATGAAATTAGCACCAGTGTATGAAAATACATGTAGACTTGTACTTTCTTTTGAATATCGCCAACTTTTTTCTGCGACATTATTAATGTAAACGAAGTGTTCAGTTCAACTAAGGTTAGTTCTACTACAGGCTAGACAGAAAATACGTTTCCTTATGAGAGATCTTGGCACAGGGAAACATTCTGCCACTAGTTTAGCTTCAATCGCTAATGTACCAGATAAATACGAAACCGTAGTAAAATTAATTTTAAATAGTCTTGGAAATTATCGAAGTCGTTAAATTTGATTTTAAAGTGAAAATATACCGATTTCTGGTTTTAAATTATTAACTTAATGTAACTTAAATATCAGGAAAGCTCTGTGATTGGTCACTTTGGTACACTGCCGATACTAGCACGCAAGCGGCAGAAATTTTCCCTGTGACAAACTTATAACGTGGATTTTTCTAACCTGTAATAGGATTAACCGTATTTCAACTCAAAGGCCGGGTCGTAAACGACAGTTTAGGTTACTAAATCAACCACGTGACCAGGTTAGTACAGTAAATATTTGGGGATTTAGGGTGTAAAATTTACTGAGGTGAAGCAGCATGCAAAATTCCCAAATATTTCAGTAAATTCGTGGGCTGCTGTTTACTTAAGTTTTACACTCGACTTTTAGGTTAACAAACATATACATATATATTAAAACAGTCATGACTTAAATTAAAAGCCCGTAGTGTTATTTTGTATGTAGCAAATATTTTTTTTAAATTTAGAAATATATACACATTTTCGAAATAAATCAACACTAAAACCAATTAAATACTATCGTAGAATTCGTAATTTAGGACATGAAAGAAACATTTAATTAGTTTATATATAATAACGAATAGACAATTTATTCAATAGTAAAAAAAAAATGAAATACCAACAAGTATACAACTTCCAACTTTGCCGCACGCAGCACTGTTTCATACGTTTGAATCTATCCACTCTAACCCTAAATATGCAAAAGCTTCGTTTCGGGCACGGCTAGACATGTAATGGAATTCTTCGTTTGTTGGCCAAACTGTTTGCACTACACCTCCACGACCCACGTAGCAGCAGTTTGAGAGAGAGAGAGAGAGAGAGAGAGAGAGAGAGAGAAAGAGAAATCTGTTATCGGCACAACAATCTTCGCGCGTATCCTGTCTCATTGCTTGCTATGGGGCCACAGTGGAAGAAGTGTCTAACGACCATTCAAGAAAATCTAGTTTGCTGGATTGCCCTTATCGTGTCCTTAAATTGCTATTCACGACCTGCACCGATAGCTAATGACAAATTACATTAGTTGTTTTGACTTTCCTTAACATGTGAGGAGTAATTTTCTATTACCAGTAGAGGTAATTATCTTCTATCGTGCGTAGAGTGTATTTACCTGAAATATTTTACAGCGTAGCTTCACGCTGTATAGTGAATATTCAGACACAACACAATATCACACAACCTGGTCAAATACAGAGCAACGTGCGACGAGGGGATGACGCTACGCGGCAAGAGAAAGGCAAGAAGATGTCTGCTATGTCCCGCTGTGATTCCCGGCACGTCTTACACATATCCCTCCAACCCCCGGGACGTATCCTAGGTCCCTTACGACCAGTGTCTCGTTACGTGCTCCCGCGCTGATGTCACAGCTAACTCCGCCAGACATGGCCCGACTCCTTCGTGCAAGTTGCGGCAAATCTGCGGCGACAACCAGGCCAACAAGCCATCGCCTCGCTGGGCCAGTCCTGGTGTGAGGCTGGCTGTACGTGCTGTGTGCCTCAAGAAGTATCACATCTCCCTTTAACTACAGCTAGCCTGAAACCATTCCTCCAAGTTCCACCAACCTGCCCAGTTAGCTACATGTTCCGTCCACTCTGAACAACAACACGAGGCGTCGTATGGGTGTTCATGTGGTAGCTAATCATAGTTTTTTTTAAGGTACTTACATTTACCCAAATAGTAAACATAAATTGGCCTACTTGTGCAAATCTGATCGTGATAAGCAGCCCACAGGCAGTAAACATTCGCCATGCACCCGTGGACACATGTGGCATATATGATGCATAGTGAAATCACCCACAAGTTAACCACAAGTGTACCACAATCATTCTTATTACAACTCAGATGCTTGTGGGTTAGTTTACTAAGTCTGCTTGTGGACCGTATACTGAAATATGTCAGTTTTTTAAAACTAAGTTGCCCACATTAGAATTATTTCAGTATATCTACAAAACATGTTTACTGATTTTGCCTGATTAAAAACCATTCCAGCAAAAGTAAACGATCATACTAGCGACTTCGGCCTACAATTGGCCAACTGAAAAAATTATAGTATTTGCTACTAGGGTATAGCGGTGTCAATGAAAGTAGTTTCTCCTTAAACAATTTTTGTACTCTTATAAAAATTCAGTACATTCTTGCAATATGCAAATGGAATTCAGAAATTCAGATAAGAATCAAATATTTGTTGCACAATATTCTTTTGGAAAATGTAAACAATATGAGTTAAAACGACACTGTTAAATAATGGTGACTCACTCCACTATTAATTTCAACCTCTCATATTTTCATGTACCAGGTTTAATTTTGTAGTTGGTTCTTGTGAGCACAGTTTTCACTTAAGCAATAATTAAAGTTCACATTGTTTTCTCATAATTGTGCGACGAAATTAAAATTAGCGTGTTACGTTGCCATGTAAATATTGAAAACTAATTGACTTACTCAAATGAAATAATTTACAGTGAAACAAGATGCCATGCACTACGTAACATAACATTTATAAACCCACACCATAATACTTTGAATATTAAAAAAAAATCGCAATATTTCAGGAAACGTGTTGCAAATTCAGCAATATTTTATGATACGAAAGTCGTTCACTGTGAGTTTTTTTACGTTAAGTTACGTAGCCCATCGCATGTTATTTAACTGTGAATTTTTGTTTTCACTATTTGCATGACAGCGAAACATGCAAATTTTTATTTATACGCATTATTTTGAGAAATCTATGGGAGCTGAGATTGTTTCGTAAGAGAAAAAGTACTCAAACTGGTATAAAATAGTGGAGTGAAAACAAAACCAAGAATGAAACAGGAGTCATCCTAGGAAAGTGTTACAATACCAACACATTGCCTGGTTTGCTCACGTGACCCTGTTCGCACAAAAACGACATGATCAAGACTTTACACCACATAGCGCTAGGTTCCTCACCTAAACAGTGAAAAATTTGTTCTTTTCCAAAACAAAGCTTTTCAACTAAAGATAAAAAAATATATCAGTCGAGGCACTATAACAATTATGTAGGTCTTGACGTGATTTTAACTATACAAGTACCTGTGTAGGCTAATAGGTATATATTTAAAAGGCCAGAATGTTTGTTGGGAATCAAATAACTGCCGAAGGCCTGTGAGATTTTACGATTTATTTTGTACTTTTACAATAATATTTCTTGGAAACTGTTCGCTATTTTTTGTGTTACTCTTCAAGAAATTGTAATAAAATGTACAATAATAATTTTGTAAGTGCACAATCATAATATGAAAATATGCAGAAATATTTTATATACAAGCATATTTGTATATTTCCAAGCATTTCATGTACAGTTTACAATTTGTTTTGCACATTTATATAAAAAACTGTTTTTAAATAGTTTTCAAATAATATGTTTGCAAAAGTACAATAACTCTCGTACTGTGTAGTCAAGCACATTAAAGAATTTTACGTAAAATAACTTGCTTAACTTAAGTTTGCACTTGAACGAAACCAGGTTTACTCGATCACAGAGGTAAAGCAGGTTATGAGCAAACTCGAGTAGGCAATGCAGTGTTTCAAAATGTTTGAGAATAAACAAAACCTACCACGACAATACGAATGTTTATATTTTTTCTTAATGTAATTAATGACTACAGCATATTTATTTTCATACCTAGAGTTCCCAGACAAACACAATAATAATAAAAATAATAATAACAATGCACAACTTTGAGCAGTTCTGTGTTAATATTACTTATTTAAACACTGCGGATATCACTCGGTTAGAATAGCTAAACTACCCAAAAATTAAAATGCGTAATTACCCTAGTTGAGGAAATCTGTATTTCTCGTGACGTTTGCAGACGCGAAATCTAAACGGAACAAAAAAGGATACCTTTTTACTGATTAATATCGTAATTCTGTAAAAATAAAACCTTCACGTCATCGCCTAATAGTAACAGTCTTCTTCGACCTACAGTACAAGACATTTTTACAGCAATGGCCGCCATACCATAAACTTCTTCAAATGTTTTACGGGTGTAAAACTTTATGCTCGTAAATATTTTAAACGTATTTTACTTCTCTTAGTACATTCTTCGCGAGACTTTTCACGTATATGGATTGTTAGCAGAGTTATAGTGCATAAATAATAACAGGATAGTTCCAATAGTTCAGGGACGTGCAGGCTAGTATTAAGGGCGCCGTCTGTTACAGCTGCCAGACGATTTCCAGAGCTTCAGTCATAAAAGTACTTTACAGTAACAGGCGGAGTAATATTATATAACATATCTGCGTGCAAAGAACATTTTAAAAGTCAGAATTGTGGATTCCTTCTTCTATATATAATTTAACAGTTCATACGGGTGGACTGCGGATTTTTCCACCGTGCAGTATTGTCATTCGACAGACACCATTTTCTCCTCCTGGTACTAGAAATGACTCTTTTTTCTCTAAAAACATTAAAATATTGTTTCCGTCAATGTTTCTCTTTTTTTACTCTCAAAACTTTACTTTCTGCCTCGACCACACACATAATTTGTACGTCCCCGATTTCTCTTTCAAGCAGCTTTATGACTGTGTGGGGCAGGAGCACCTGAACACAAATAGGGCACTAAGCACTCATACAAAAATAAGATAAATATTATAATTTTTAATTTTTAAACACTGTTACATTGTATTAAAATTCATTATTCATATACATTTACATGTTATAGTATATTTTCTTAGTTTTCCTCCTTCTCCTAACTTAGGTATGCCCCTACCGATTCCCAATAAATTTTAACGTAGTTTTAAAAAAACAAGTATAAATAAATTTTATCAAATGTGTTTACTAAATAATAACTTACAAGCAAGATGTTTCATATGGAATGTCGATGATTAATGGTACCCTACCTGGGTTAATCAATGGCATCACACCAGAAAGGTATTCTACCGAACAAGTTGTTATAACTGATGAACTAACGTCTTCTTTCCCAGCTGTCGAGTGCACTATAGTAAATGAGTGAGTGAGAGATTTTGGTTCAGCGCTCAACATCGAAGTCTTTAGCGTTGGTGAGAGGTGACATGATGTGAGCATGGAGCAGCGCCGGAATGAAAGGGCGTGGGTAACGGGAGCTCCCCGAGAAAACCCGCCGACCAGTGGCATCGCCCGACACGATTCCCACATGCGAACATCCAGGGACCACCCCAGCGGGAATCGAACCCGTGTCACCTTGGTGGTATAGTAAATGAGGATGGCCGTGAATGGTATGCAGACAATGCTGTATTCTTCTTGTTGTCGACATTTCCGGCTCTTAGATCTAGGAAATGTACTTCCTTCTGTATCCACATACAATCTGACAATCTCACCTGTCTGGCGTATGTATGTGTAGCAATCGACGAAAAATGATGTAAACCATGGCAGTCCATGCCTGGCAATCAAACAGAAACAGTTAACACAAGGTCATATCAAGTTCAAACCAGTCAACAGCGCGTACACACACTTGTACAGTTGAGCTCCAAGAATTTTTTAGAAGACTATTGTTTCATGGTGCCATGTAACCTGACACATGCGGGCTTCTTAAACACAGTTCTTGAGGAGATTTTTAAATGTTTGTTGCAATGGGAGTTTACAATTATAAATATTGGTTTGTGGACATAAGAGGTACGTCAATTTCGCGGATTCATCTGGCAGTAGTCTAGATTGCTCAGTCCTGTACACGCTCTGGATACAGTCGATTATTCATTGGCTTACAACATTACAAGCGATAGCTCTATTAATCATTTCCTTATTTACTACTGGCTTGCGGTAGTCAAATGCGTTTCGTGACAGTCGCCAGCTAATCACACACGTGATTATGAAGTATATATTTTTGGCGTTCAACATGACCTGGAAAGTATTTGCGAAATTGACGTACCTTTAGCTATTGCTCATGTTTTGATGACCGAACTTGTATTGAAAGACAAAGTGACAGAATAAAAAAAACCAACAAAAAAGAACATACAAAGTGAGAAAAAACAATCCCAGAGGATTTCGGTCAGTTTTTTATATACTTCTTAGCAAGAATTCTAAAGGTATAATTCAGTCAATAATTTGACAACACCCAAACACAAAGACAGACACAAAGAAAAACCAGATTCCCACTATGAGAAAAGATGGAAATGTACACAAATAGTGGACAGTGTACAACAAATAAAAAAACAAGAGGCAACACAACACAAGTTAAGGTGAACGAAAAAATTCAACGTTTCGGAGATTGCAATCTATCCCCGTCTTCAGACTTATGAATATAATTGCAATCTCCGAAACGTTGAATTTTTTCGTTGACTTTAACTTGTGTTGTCTCTTGTTTTTTATTTGTTGTACACTGTCCACTATTTATGTACATTTCCGTCTTTTCTCATATTGGAAATCTGGTTTTTCTTTGTGTCTGTCTTTGTGTTTGGGTGTTGTCAAATTCTTGACTGAATTATATCTTTAGAATTCTTGCTGAGAAGTATATAAAAAACTGACAGAATTCCTCTGAGATTGTTTTTTTTTTTACTTTTTCTGCACTATTTTGTTTGTTTTTATATTTTGTCACTTCGTCTTTCAATTCAAGTTCGGTCAATAAAACGTGAGCAATGGCCTATGTCAGCAAATAAATAAATCGTCACAGTTCTTGAGGCACAAACTTGTATAGTGACTGGTAGCCCCACATATGATAAAAGTGACATGTGCTTGGCTACATATAACTTTCTCATGTGTATACTTGCATAGAGAGGGCCACGGTAAGGAAAAGGCTCATCACGAGTGAGCAGCACACCGACACATCTGAAAATATCGCCAAAATGCCCGATATTCTCGTAGCTACAAACGACGATGACGCCAGCAGAGGCGACCCAGTCGTTACAGTCGACGTGGCCGTGAACATGAGCAAAGAGCTCACAAACATGGGGTCAACAATCACCATTGTTCGAGCAACATTATTAAACCACACTTTATTCATTATAGGATTCCACATAAGTCTTGGCGACTACCATATATATATATATATATATATATATATATATATATATATATATATATATATATATATATATATATATATATATATATACTAAAATTAATTTAATCTTCTTTTTTAAAAAAACTTTAGTTTCTGCCGGTAAGGAGATTAAAACGGCCTAGTATGATATGGAACAAAAAAATTCAATCAAAATACGATCATTGTCTCTTACCTGCGATAAATCCTCAGTGAAGTGCTGTGTATACGGCTTATTTATACGAAAATAAAGCCATGCGTTTGTGTACAACCGTCAGTCCTGAATTATTGTGTCGTCAGTCAATTCTTTCCAAAACAAGATTTCTGATTTTAGTATTCATGAACGTTATTATTACTTTAAAAGTACTAAAATATAAATTTACTTAAAAATTATATATTTAAGCCTAATTAATTTGTATTGTATATTGTTACAGTTTATGACAATTTTTAATTTTCTATGAGTTTAACTTTTATTAAATATATTAACGAATAAAAACACTGCGTTAGTTATCCAATTAAAGTCGTATTTTAATGCAGCATCTAGAGCCCACGATTTTTGGTGAAAAGAATTCTGCAACAATTTGTTTCAATACCTTGTGTGCACAAATGCAGCTCTGCTTCTTGAGTATTGGCAGAATGTAGGCGTGGGCTCTAAGCATAACTCGAATAATTAAATTAGGCCTAATCGAAATGAAGAGGCGAGAGACACGAGATATCCCAGATGAAACCCGCCGACCAGCAGCATCGTTCGGCACGGTTTCCCATGTGCGAATATCCAGGGACCGGTCCCCGCCGGTAGTCGAACCCAGATCGCCTTGGTGGGAGGCGAGTGCTCTATCTACTGTGCCCCAACAAAGTAAGGTAAGCAAATTAGAATTGTTTTTTTAACGTATAGGAAAATTATATGAAAACTTAGTTTGATGAATAAAACTATTATAACACTGGTAACATGAATAATTTCAACTCATATGGTCAAAAATAAATTTATATCATCATACCCATACTCGCTCCGCTACCTATTGCTCGGAAAATTTGGCGAAAAATTTGTAATTAAAATAAATTAATATCTTCCTTCCTATTTATATCTAACCCACACAACACACGACCAGGTACAATATCACCTGGGTGTTCTCTCATAGACAGGGACGTCTGTAAACAGAACATATGGAGTAACATGACGCGCTGGTTGCCATGGCAACAACGAGATAACAGCTAATGATAACTGGACTGGTTTGACACATTATAACACACATGTTTAAATTTTTGAGAATGAAAATATTGAAAACTTTACTCTCTAAACGAATTTATTTCTGTGATCTTTGAATCATTTTTGCCGTGTAATTGTACGACGAACTAAACATATTTGGGATATACTTTATTACTACCAAATGATGCTCAATCTCAGAAATTCCACAGCTGCATAGTTGAAATGGCTGTTTTAAGTGACAATCTGTAAATAGCAGTACTGAAGTAGAACTGACAATTTCATTTCACAGGTCCGCTGCATACTGGATAAAATAATAACCCTTTCGCACGTATCAGTTCTTTTGTCAGCAGCTTGGGGTTAACCAGTTAGAATTGCTAGCTAATTTGCATTCGAAAGATGACGTGTCGTGAACATTGAAACACAGCTACATTTGGTGTAACAACTGAGCTGCGGAAATATTGAACAGGTAAACAGAATAAAAAAATAAGCAGACACAAAAGTAAACATTATACCGTACGAATAGAGTTCAGAAGGCAAATATTTTGTTATCAACGCAATGCAGGTATGGTTAATTTAGTGTAAATGTTTTTTTTTATCGACAAAGAGAATAGTTGAAATCATATAATACTGTTGCTTCGCCATTGTTTTTCAAAGCCATTCAAAAACACATTGACACTATGACAATATAATTATCATTAAAAGAATTTTAATATTTACAGCACCCAAATTACAATGCGACTCTAGATTATATATATTTTTTTGCGGAACAATTTTGTAAAAGGCAAGTAAAATGTCTGGGGAAAATGAATGTTGCGGAAATCGCGTCATGAACACACGCAGTGTGAGGTGGGTCCACTGAGACAATGACAGAAGTAAGAGTCTACACTATGAATCCAAAAATAGGTTTACTTCACACGTAGTGAATACAGCAAGTGACACATAGAACTTCTTAGGGTACAAATAAATACAAAGTGGAGTGTTTAGTTCAATGTACGCCATCTCTAGAGAATGTAAATTTATCTCCTCCCGCTAGTTGAGATAACATACGCTGCTCTAAAGGCGAAGATCACCGGATAAATTATTTGTTTGTAAATAATTTTTACATTGGTAAGGTGCATGATTGGTTGATAGACAATCCTTGAATAGTTTTTCACTATAATAATTTTTTTAGCTTTCATAGTTTTGTACAATAGCATTACAAAGTCAAATTTGCATAAAACGGTTTTATACTAGAAATGAAAGCAAAATGGCTTACAGAAATAACATAACTGACACTGGAAAACAATTCCACTGACTGTGTCAATATTATATATATATTTTTTGCTTTATAAGAAATTTTGAACATTGAATATAATATTGTCAATTTTGTAAAATAAACCGGTTCCATGCGTATGTATTGGCGTTGCCCGACACAACATTTTTGGTGAGAATTATTTAATTTCATTTAGTCTGTTCGTTTCTATTTCTAGCATAAAACAGTTTCATGTACATTTGAACTTCGGTATGTCTCTGTACGAAAACTGTGAAAGATATATAATTTACATTACAGAAAAAATAGTCACAATATATATTTCTGCAAAATTAAAATATATAGTAGAATTATAAAAAAATCATGAAACATATAAAATACAGAATGAACTTGCGTCTAAACGTTAATGTTAGTTAATTGAAAGTCCATTTTGACTCTGTACGTGTGTCGCGGGCGACTCGTGAAATACTAGCGCCCGGTCGCAAAGTTTGCACAGGTTTTGCACACATCTACACGTGGCTTCATCAAACCCACGACGAGGCCAGGATGGGAGGCGCTTAACTCATGAATAACACCACTCTGCCTCGCGAGGATGTGAGTTGCTACGTCAACCTACCCTTTCTCGTTTATTCTCCCTCTTCTTGACATTCACGACAATTATACTACCTGCAGGATGATGAATATTCCTGTTGACGTCTTCCCAACATGCGCCGTTTGTTTCTGTGTCAGGCCCATGACTGCGTAAAAACCACGCCTAGTACATTCAAAGGGATTTCAAAACGTAATTTTCAAATCAAAGATTTTGAATACTTCTTGTCACAAACATTTAATATGGTTTCTACCTCATTATTTTGGTATAAATTAACCTGTTTTCTTTCTTAGTTTCACCGTCCAAACAATTATAAATTTTGTTACGAAAATTAACGAAAATCAAGTTCAATATATATATTTTTTTGCAAACGAACGATGCATTATTTTTCAAAAAGCCAATATATAATTGTGCATCTTATAGTTGCCCATAGACTTTTGTTTTTTCAAAGCATCCCGTTTAAAATGTTTCGAGTTTCTAGCACCAACGTTGAAAAAAAAAAACTAGAATTGTTTAAATAAAAACTATCTGGCTGGACGTATTTTGCGTGGCCAAACCTAGAAGTGTGAAACCGCCCCAGGAATGCACAAAACACCTCATCGTAGCATTTAGACGCAAGTCACTTAACTGTCACCCTGTCTTTTCGCAGAGTGCTTATTCCACGTGACATCAGTTGGTTGTCACAAAACCTAATTTTTCTGACAAAGCATAACATATAGACTTTAGGTTGTGATGTGTGTGCCTGTTCCTTTTCTGTTAAGATTCGGCACAAAGAACTGCCTAAGACAGCAAAAATTCCAAATTTCGCAATTTTCGGCCGTTAATAATGAGTTATAAAAGAGTTGGGGTTTTAAGTTGGTATACTTACGTGAAAATATTTCATACGCATCTCCTTAACACATGGCACTTGCAAATATTAAACTGACGTTGAATAAACATCTGTTGCCTGAAGGCCTGCAAACCATTCAGCGGTCTGTGAAGGCATCCTCTTAAACAACACGCCACATAACTACAAATTGTGTCGTCTGACGAGATCATCTTCGTGGTAAATCTGGTAAGTCGATGGATAAGTTTCCAGTATGTACTCTACAAAGAACGCGCTTATTGGTTAGGAGGGTGAAATTGGAAAATTTCCGAGTGAGAAGATTATCTTCCAGTTCTACGCCTTGCATTATTTGACACCGAATATTTAACCCAATTTAACTGTTCGGATACGAAATACAGACTTTTAGTACGCTTACCAGCATAGTCCCACAGGAACAAATGAATAACGACTATAAATACGTCGGTAGTACAAATACGTTACGAATCGCAACTTACCAATAAGTCAGCTCTTGCCGCAGATAAGTAACTCACTGTAGTTGTGATTAATTTCAGTACCTCTTTCCATCATTAAATTGGCATCGAAAGAAGAAGGTATTACGTGACATGTGTACTGCAGTTAATTCGTTCAGCAACCTATAATATAAAACGCAAAAGTATCATGTCTCTGTTAATTAAAGGGAAGGAATAAAAACGCACTTTAATAAAAATTTTTTTGAAGATGGCTTCCTAAACAATAATTCGTAAACTTACAAATTAATGTATTGTTACAGGTTCATTAGGTTCTACGAGTAATGTTTTATTGTTTGAGAATTTAATTTTAAATGATTTTATTACTTCTTGCATGGTATAGGGCAACTAAAGATCACGATATTTAACTGCTGCTTCTGGGGTGGGTCTGCTTGTTTGTCGGAACAGTCACGCATAATTTTAGCTGTGTGTCTCTTTTCTCTCATTTGTCCAAAAATAACATGATTCCCTTAAAGGTAGGTTTGTTTTAGAACCTTATTTGCGTTACCTTACTTATAAAGGCAAATTTTGGTGCTTTAAAAAAATTATAATTTTAGTTTTGCCAGTTGGCAGCACACCTACGCATTATTTCGTTTCTACAAAATGCACGAAAATTATTAAATGTTGCACTGTAACTAATAACTTCAATTTATTATGGCTTTGTGTTGGTTACTGTTTCATGTCTGTCGTGAACACAGAAAGTGTACAGAGACGAACATGCAAGATAGTGGAATATACTACAAGTCCTTTCTATGGTTTGACATTTATGTTAACAATATGGCGTTAGTTCTTGACATTAATCCTGAGCGAATGTGGAGATGAAAATGTTAGTGGCGAAATGCCATACGATGACATTTAAAGTGCACAATATCAGGTGGCAACGCAAGAGGAGATAGTCCTTTCTTGCGCTTCACATCCGGGCATCCTTATTATGTGTTTTAGAGACATTTTTAGATTTCCTGGGAGTTGAACCCGCTCTCATTGAAGGATGGACAGTCAAAATAGTGGAATTAACATAACTGTGCACACATCAACACGTACCGATATACACGTGGACATATACCGATATACACGCGAACAAATACCGTAACGCGCATACACACTCACACAATTCTATGTAATAATGTTTATTATTAAAAATGTATTACTATTGTACATACATAGTCCGCTAAAAGACCCCGTGAAGCGTCTACATGACGTGAGATTTTTCACACACACGCATACACACACTTAGACGTATATATACATACATAAATATATACATGCATACATAAATATATACTTGCATACATACGTACAAACATGCATAAAACGTATAGGTTGTTCTGGATAAAGTTAGCACTAAAAATTTAACCTTCGAAAAATATCACTAGCTGTTTCTGCATACGATTCAACATAATCCATAGTTGTCATACTACTTGTAAGGTTGGCAGCGAAATTACGCAATATAGTTCCGTGTGTTTTCCCATTTAAATTCAACAGAACTTAAACAAAATCAACGGAAATCGATATAACTGTATTTTATGTTACCAATAAACCTTTCCTTTCATGTTGTATATATTCCCACTATCTACTCCATTTATCTCACACGCGCAAACATAAAGTGACGTGTCCTGAGAGGTTAGACATTTCCCGTTGTTTCCGTTACGTGTGGAAATATACGAATTGGCTGAAAATATAACTTTACCAGTGCTTTTTTGAATGCTCACTTTATCCCGAACTGCTTGTACATACATATAAACGAGGAGGTAATCACAGTCAGGTGATAGCGTCTTGTGACGGGTTTGTAGCATTCTTTTTTTTTTGTGTCACATTATATCGCAGAGACATTTTGAGGTTGTTAACATTTGCATATATTCACCTTGAAGTTTGGAAACGTCTCAGATTTTAATACAAATAAGCTGTGTTTCTAAGAACATTGGTTTAACTGCTAATTTCCTTAGAACAAGGTGTTGATTATAAACTTATCAAACAATGATAAGTAAGTGTACAGGTCGTCGTCATAATATAACAACCAAAATGGCGGCTTCATGTACGTTCAATAAATTTCTATAAGCACAGCCACTGGCACTCCCAGCATATATATATATATATATATATATATATATATATATATATATATATATATATATATATATATATATATATATATATATATGTGTGTGTGTATGTATATGCTTTAATATTATTAAGCTACCTTTTTAGTGATATTAAGATTTTGAGAGGACGTTACAACGAAATGTTAAACGTTAAACTATTTGTGGTATTAATTTAATTCACATATTGGGTACGTAATACTTTATTCCCTGCATGAAAAATTTACTTTGACCGAAGTAAATTAAGTTTATACCACCCAACAGTGATATGTGATTTATGACGGTATAAGGTAGGGTAAACTGACCATATAGGAGTAATAAATCTTAATATCGTGATAAACCACTTTGCGGGCTTCACCAAATTGGGTAGGATCTGTACAGACTACATAGCTCACAAGGTTATCAACATAGGGTAGGCGTCTGTAGTTTACGCAATAAATGACCAATGTATCAAATTTAAGACCACAATTAAAATTAACATATTAATGTTACTGAAGTTTGAAATGTCGTTATCACGAAGTAGGGTAGGTTTAGTGTATATTACGATATACCGTAAATTTTCCATATATCGAGTAAACATTTTTTTGCTAAAATTTCAAAGCATCAGTAAGCCCCGTTTCCCTCCCTTCTTTTGTATATCTGACAACTGAGTGAAAAGGCTCAAAGAGTCACAATACTAGACTCCGGTTTAGGAGTACGCGAATTTGATTCCCAGTCAGGAAACACTGTTATTGATGTTACCGTAATATTCCGTAGTGACTGTAGGCAAACAGTAGGGCGGTTCTTACACCGGAACACGGTCGATGTTCGGACGATGAGGTTGTTCGGCGGGTTTCCTCGAGGATCTCCTGCTTCCAACGCCTATTTATTCCGGCCTCTGCTCCATACGTCATGTCACCCCCACCAGCGATAAAGATCTCGATGTTAAGCGCTGACCAAAATCTCGTCACTTACTCACGATCGATGTTTTTACTGTAAATTGTTCTACGAGACACTGGTTCTGTCAGTCCTGCCATCGCTGTCGACGATAACTTTGTTCGTATGGTCGGCATCTTCTGCAACTTCTGCACCCAAGCTGCAACTAGGTGTTCTTGCGTTTAGATGCAGTACTCAGGCTGTTGCAACAAAACTGTCATACAGACGGGCGTAACTGCAACTTCTGCACCCGAGTGCTACACACTGTGCAAACGTCTACAACCGTTGATAGCAACATTGACTTCAAAATAAGTGCAGTATAGTATTTTAACATTATGAATATGAAACTCTCATTAAATTAATAAAAATTAATCGAAGACTTTCAACTAAATACGGAAAACGTTTTGCAGTTTAGGTTTTATTTAGATAACAGCAACAGTTGATATTTCGGTTAAAAACTTAATTTTAAGTGCGAATTTAGAGATCTTTTTAAATAATGTTGCTCCCTACAAAAGTAATCCGAACTGAGTTTACCTATTGGTGACGTCAAAAACTTTTTTTTAATCAACCACAAACGAATTCTGTTGACAATATTTACGTTTATGAATTCGTATAATACCATTTCCCTAGAATCTTACTATATATTCTACACCTCTGGGTGTAGAAGTTACAGTTTTGTGATAACACGAACAAAGCTGTCGTGATCTCTAATCTGGCATTTAAGGACGTTTTCAAAATTTTGAATTTTTACGTTAAACCCGTAAAAATTCAAAATTTTGAATTTTTTGCATAACTTTGACTTTTGGCAACTACTGAAATTTTCAAAACTAACTTTTGTCAAACATGTCATAAAATGCACTGATACGCTGACTTCCAGTTCCTGTAATTTTGAATTCATTAGTGAATTAAAATTTTTTATTTTGGCTACAACGCAATGGCAATTTTGTGACTTCGATGAGTGGTTATAAAATACTATGGGGCTTAATTTTCTTGATTTGGGGAAATTACATGTTATCTGATGTGCAAAAGTTGAACAGTGTTTGGCACAAATATAAAAAAAAAAATTTCTGGTCCAACGCCCTTAAATTAGGGTACGTCGCGGCGAATTAAAAAAAATGGTTACGTTTTAAGAGACTTTTAGTTGATCTATAGTTGCTACGTAAAGGAAAAAATGTTCTCTAACGTGACTAAATAGTTCTTTAGAAATTGCATCAAAGCTATACATTATATTTCGAAGTGCTTCAAAATAATTTTAAATTTGTTCTTTCAGAGAGCATCATTAAAATAATTATTAACAGGACGCAAACTAAATTACGATGCAAGCAGTGAAAATATAGGTATTTGTTCAGTCAAATCGCCGATAGGAAGTTAGCACGCCGATCATGGTCTTGCGTATAAAGGTGATGTTTCATTTATTGCACATTCTGGTTTCTTCCTTGTCACACTCTACTTCACATCTTTCAGAAGAAAGTTAAATTTTCATCCAGGTTACCATTAATACATCTTAATTTTCGCATTTATTTAATACCAAGCCTTTGGAATGTCAAAATTGTTGATCTGCACAAACAAGATAATTAATTTAGAGATATTTTATAATGGAACCTCTGAGAGAAAATGGCTTCTTTTGGCACTGAAACCTATCAATTTAAATCTCTAGTAAGTTTGTTAATACCAATTAATTGCATTTTAAAGCAGTGGCTAGGAAGATACACCGTATGTAAACTTCGTGTTTCCGCGTTTACTCGTAACAGAAATGCAATTTGGTTCAATGTCAGGAAAGATAAAAACCGTTATATTAACAAGCCACCTTCGACTTTGAGTTTCTGCGCTCAAACTACTTAAGGTCGAAGACAAACATGTATTCTTGCATATGTAGTACAATTCTTCAGCTTTCTATACGTACAATAATATTGTATTGTTGCAGATCTAATTTGCGTCGTATTGTACTAAAACGAACACTCTCGGTACCTGTAAGCACACGGGCTATAAGACTTGGAAATTCTGCTCGCTGACCAATTGTCGTATCACCTCCTAGTGGCGGGCTATCAATTGGCGCCTGTCTTCTCCTCGAGAATCACACTCCATCAGAAAAGTTAAGGATGCCAGCGATTGGCATTGTAAAACACTGGGCTTGATTTTCCAATTTGGAAATAATTCATCACTGAACAAATATACTGAGAATAGTATGTATAGTGACTATGACCGATTTACTTACACAACTATGTCACTGTAGATGTCGTTGATCGTTGCTTCTTCAGAACGGACGCAAACGACATGTTCTCTAAATGTTAAATTCGACACAGCGTAGTGATACGATATTGGATATTTGTGAAAAAAAAAGTGCTAATATTAGGAAGAAATCGGATCAATTAGTTTGTATTTAATACGTTTATAAATATCTTTGAGTGTGAAATATTTGCATATGAGAACTATATTTTAATACAAAATATTGAAGCTTAAAATTGAAAAATAAATAATAATTATTCCGTATTAATTTCCTCTTGTAAGTCATAACAGTTCAGTATTCCGTCATGTTTATGTGTAACGAGTTGGTAGGTACTTTCTTTCAAAACAATATGCAGTTATTATAAAATGCATTGGGTTAATTCATCTGTGCTTACTTTTTTAGAACAGCTCATTATTTTAGTAAAGGATCGCAATAAATAATTAAGTTATTTTCCTGAGATATCCATTGTAGCGTCTGAAATAACAGAAATTTGGCTTGGCTAACTTTAACGCAAATGTTTTCTTGGCACTTCTAAGAATACACTTAGAATGGTCTCTTAAACACGGTCGATTTTCTATTTTAATTTTTCCATAGATGGTTGTCTAATTTTGTCGCGAATTATAACAGCATTTATAAAACCGTAAGGTTTCCTGTAACTGTGTTTTTCGCCATGACCTCAAAGAGAAAATACCATTTTTACACTCAATGCAACAAAGTCAATGTATCACTCCGTTTTGTAGCAACATTGAAACTTTCTAACAATGTAAGTCATTCTGCATTTTTGAAACGATTCATAGAATCAGTTACACTGGTTTGAACACTTAAAATGTTTTTCACTACCGTGCAATACACAGGAAATCATACCAGGCATTATTTTCTTCTCATCAACATGCCATTTTTATTTATTGTAAAACTCATGATGGAATTTCCTGTAATGTGTTCGTTAACTAATTGATAAATGTTTATTAAATACAGGGATGACTATCATCACCCTTGCTTTTAACATGAATTTCTTACTGATTTATAAATTAATTAATATGCCGGTTAATGTTTGAATTAATAAATCTTAGTGACTAGTTGATTGTCCGCAAACATCTCCCATGTCGCAGGGGCTTCGCACATGAAAGATGACTTGTAGAATAAACGCTACCTATGGCACAGTACGATGTTATGTAGTAGGTGAAAAACAACTTCTGAAGAGGCCAGTTCACCGACAAATTTAATTCTCTTAATATATATTTTTTAAAATTTTTATTCATATATGGTCATTTCGTAGACATAAATTAGGGATATTTTTACTGTCACAAAAATTGTTTAGCTTTTATAGTTATTTGTGTAAAAATAAAGGCATACAAAGTCCAAAATTTAGCGAAGAGGTTTCATACTAATATGAAAAAGAACTGACTTACCGAAGTGAAACCGTTCACAGTGAATAACTGTCTTGGGCTACGCCAAGATATGTATAAAAACAGCATTAATTTTTTTTGTATTTTTTGTAAGTTTGAGAAAATTGGCAAGTACTTATTTTAAGTTCAGTATTTTATAAAACCACAAAAGAAAGTTAAATGCTGGTTTTAGACATATCTCGGCGTAGCCGATGACACTGTTCTTTAGTGTGAATTATTTCATTTCGTTAAGTGGTTTTAGCAACTTTTAACTTTGCCATGACACAATACAAAAACTGTAGAAGCTACAAAATTTTCGTTACAGTAAGAACAGTCACAGTAAATTTTTGCAAAATAAACAATATATCTTAAGAATATAATAATTACTAAACAATGACATTTTTCGGTTCACTTCCCCCTTAATGCCTCAATATCGTATCACCATATCAGCGCTAAGAGCCAAGCCTAACATTACTGAGATTTTATTCACAACAGAAGTCTTCAATAAACTCAAAATGTGATTACAATACAGTATGAATGGACATCTTAGTATTCTATTTAAAAATAAAGACTCTTGTTTCTTTAGTAACATGATTTATAGCTGAATTATTTTCAACCATATATCATGCACTGTAAATACTTCATAATACTGTACCTACATAAAAAAATATTTTATAACAGCAAACTGCTGTTCCTTTCATATGTCTTCAAACCTGCTACTAACAGAGCCAATTTTTCGAGACTCAAAGGACATTTCTGATATAATTTCCCTAATTAATAGCATTAGGAGAAATTAAAAGTAATAATTTAACTTTAAATTAAATTAACTGCAGCCAACAGCAAATAAAATTCAGCAGGCGTATTAAATATAGTTTCGTACAATTCGATCGTATATTGACAGTAATAATATTTAAAAAATATTTAAAACGGAGCTAAATTGTTGAAATGATTGAATCCAACTAAGCGAACAAGACTAGTAATTAAAAAAAAAAATTGCCAAACAAAGACTCGAACCCAAAACATGTACTACGTGTGCGACACATCGCACGCATTTTACCACTTTTTTATATTTTTTTATTTGCTTTTTTTCTTTTTTCAAAAATGTTTGGTGCAGTGGTGAGGTGGTAGTTGCCGCATCATCACTGAACCGAACACTCCCTCCCCCGTTTTAATGTGACTTATTAATGCAACCCGGAGTACATATCGTGAGACAATTGTAGAGAGACAATTTTTTGAGACAAATTGGACAAACACAAATTTGACACCCAGCCAGACCTGGAAATCGAACTCAGAACCCCTCGTATATAAGTCAGGCGATTTTATTTATTTATTTATTTTTTTTTAATTTTTTATTTTTTATTTTTATTAATGTTTGGTGCAGCGGCGATGCGGAAGCTTCTGCATCATCACTGCACCAACCATTCCCACCTTTAATGTGACATAATTCGAGTGACCCCAGTACTTATCGTGTGACAATTTTCATAGTGACAATTTTTGAGACCCAAATGGACAAACACAAATTTACACCCAGCCAGACCTGGGAATCGAACCCAGAACCCCCCGCACCAAAGCCGGCCGCTCAACCAACTGAGCCACGGGGGGTCGGTCCACTCAACCAACTAAGCTACGGGGGGTCGGCACCACTGAGCCATTCCTTTCTTCTAGAGAATATCGATATACTGTCTGATAGCTAAGAAACTTAGATTTTTCCTTGTTTTTCATTTAGTTAAAATTACGTTCTATTTTGTATGTTTGTTTCCAAAAAACTGCGAATAACACACGTAACTACACCTTTAACTGTCGAAGTGAAGTGTTTGGATTTCGACGACTGCCACGTTTGTGTTTGCACGTCACTCGAGTCGAATGGTGAAAACGATGACGGCAGAAAACGGTATGCTCCACTTTCAAAAGCTCGTATACGGAGTTAGTGAACTGAGAGAGAAGCGGCGGCCATTGAAATTACTCTGTCGTAATGTCTACAGAAACAATGCCAATGCAAAAAAAAAAACGATTGATGAGAAAGATAAGAGCAACATAGTTTAAAAATAAACTACATTTGAGGAACGGTATATGCGACATTAATTATGCGTTCACTGTGGCTAATTGAAACGCTTTGAAAAACCGCTTGCTTGGAAATTTTTTATAATTTATTTTTTTGGCGAAATTCTTCCTGAAAACTATTGTTTAATTTGATAAATATGGATTTAATTTGCAAAACAAAGGAAATGTCCATTTCTGAATTATTTTCGTTGCCGTTAGTTACACAGGGCTAATATAGGCTGTTATTTAAATATATGCAGCTACTTTGGGTAATTTTTGGTGCTTAATACTAAAGTTCGCACGTGTGACTCTTTTAACATACTATTACGTAGAAAATTCTTGCTTACGAAAAAAACTAATTACCTTCAAAATAATTGTTTTCATCTTGCGCTTTGTGTAATAGTTTAAAGAGATATAAAATGTATTTTCTGATAAATGAAATAATTAGTTCTTTTTGATTACACAACACGAAACCCAGAAAAAAATTACATGACTTGGTCGATTGTGTGTTTTTCATTTTTATGAAGCGAAAATGAGTTTACAACAGTGTTTGTAAATTGATAAAATCTCACACATACATCCGCTATTACTTCCCAAATATCTCAATACATTTTTAAAACGTTGTTGAACAGAAGTAATAAAACATTAACTATTTTGCTTTATCAAAGAGTCAGTTATGAAAACAAAGGTAATCAGTATTTTAATTTTGACATTGTTTGAGAATATTCAGCAATTCACATCTGAAAAATGTGTTCTCTATTGTCTGTTTTGTCAACTTCTCGTATGCGGAATATCAATACGACCGTCCACTACCAGTGTAACTCGCATACGAGTGCGGCAGAGGTGTTCAAGCATACCAACACTCCACACCGAGCAGTAAGACGGATGGCTCGACTGTGAACAATACTAGAGCACGTGTCTCCAGCATACAACATCTCGCACACGCAGAGCAGCATGCGAGTTCAACCACTCGACACTCGACTCGTCTCGAATAGACTAGGAACCCGAACGATTTAGAGCACTGACACCCTGGGTTCAATACACATCGACGATTAATTGAAAACGCATTTCATCACTCTTCACACCTTTTCATCATCTTAGGTGGCGAATTTCGAATATTCGAGAAATGTTTTTTTCAGGTGTCATAATATGAATCAATTTTAACAAAATAACGTCGATATATTAATACAAATGGGGTCGATACACAGACACAGACACACACACACACACACACACACACATATATATATATATATATATATATATATATATATATATATATATATTGTGATTCGAAAACACATTTCACCCTTCTTTTACCTCTTTGGGGCCGAATTCGAATAATATATTTAATTAATATTTTAGATATTTACATAACAATAAATATATATAAAGCAAAGAGCACTTCGATTTCTCGATTAGTTCGATAGAAATGGAGGAATAATCGAATACTCATTTCATGTAATTTCATCCCCTAAATTAAAGAATTTCGAAACAGCTTGGTGTCCTGCCATTGTCATTTGTGTAAGCAACCAATTGAAATACAATTAACGACGATGGCTAATTGTGTTCCAGTGATGTAAACGATTCATAAAAACACATCCCCCTTTTTTTACTACTTGGGGATCAAATTTCAAAAAATCCAAAAACTAATTTTTAAATATTTACGTAAGGAACATTTTCAAGTAAAAATCAACTAAGTATCCCGTAGGGTTTGTTAGATATAGATAGTTAATCGAAAACATATTTAAGGTATTTAACCCCCTTAGTGGTTGAATTAAAAACGAACTGTTAAATAGGCTAATAACCTTTTTAATGTTTCTCCCATTGAAGTAAAAGTCACGATGATAGGCCATCGGGTTCGAGCTATGTAAACGAATATTATAAAACACATTTCACCCCTTTTCACCCCCTTAAGGGACAAATTTCGAACAAATCACTTCTTCGTGCTCGCCTACGACCCATAGGGAACCCATTACAATAATTTCACATTTCTCGGTCCAGCGCTTTGGGCTGCTGTTTGATATGTCTGTCAATCAGTCAGTCAGGGTTAACTTTCATACACATAGATTATTAAAAGACTTGTGTAGTTACAAAGCTCAACATTTGTTCTCTTTACAAGTTGAATTGTGGTGTTTCATACTCTGTATGGGTTAATAACTTCCATTATTATATAATATGTTCTTTAGTGTGTAAGTTGTGTGCAAACACTCACGCAACTTTGCAAAACACGTTCGGTCAGTGCAGGGTTAATTTTGTGCTACGTGTGTGCAGCTGCTGCAACACAGGTTGTGAAATGGTACATTCCACCCCCTTTACACTTCCGTGACCCTTTTGACCACTGTTAATTGCGTGTCCCGGGAAAAAGTCTCCCTGCATCCACCACGTAGGGTACAGAACTTTTTTTTGTTTCACCGACGCTTTGTGCTGGGCTGTTTGCAGTCCCTCCACAAACATAGCACTAAGAGGAATTTTTTTTTCAACCCCCACTCTTGTACTTTGATGTGTTTTTGTTGTTCGAGTTTTACTAGTTCGGCCGACGCGACATAGACGGCAGTGTAAACACTTCCTTGCTTCTGTTGCGCTACTCATATACATGCTAATTCGACCTGGGAGAGGCCTGCTTATTGGTCGGGCTGACGGTAGTGTACCTTGTCTAGAACATGCCCAGCACTCAGGGAAGGATATGAAACAACTTATCGATGAATTTTCATTTACTATTTTACATTCGCTTTAGCCGTTTTAGTCATGATTTTTTTGTAGATTCCTCGCAACGCGTTTTCATGAGTGCCATCCTCAAATAACTTTTACGTTTGTGTCATTTTCGCGATTGTCGCTTGACTAATGACACCTTTTGAATGGCGCTAGGCAAAAACGGAATGGTCTTACTAACATGGATAGTGTCTTGTGTGTAAATATTTTTTTCTCACTACCAAATTCAGCCGTATGCTTGACAAATGTTGTATGCTTCGCAAACAAATTTACCTTTCACTTACATAAATGCGTGTTTTACGTTCGTTAATACATTGACGACTGGATAAATGAGCCTACTTGTAAATATAGAAAACCTATGATAAGTAATAAATATGATACCTGAGGACCACGGTATAACGATCTTGCGACTGAACGACCGCAGGCTATGTCCATAATGACGACATGAACTGAGGATCTACAATGGAGAGGTGCCTGCTATAGAAGGGAAGGGGGGACGGGATATCCGCAAGAAAACTCGCCAACCAGAGTCATCATCCGGCACGATTCACATATGCAAAAATCCGTGAACTGACCCTACCGTGAATCGAACCCGGATCGCCATAGTTAGAGAGCGAGTGCTCTGGCTACTGTCTCAACCACGGCACTACGTACTAGCATCTATCAATATAACAATACGACACGCCCACTGAACTAAACAACGTTCACAATTTGTCGGTTTTCAACCAACGAAATGCTGAGCTGACTGTATTCCAATCATGCAGTGCCAAATATACAGTGTCATATGAAAATAATGGTGTTCGTTTAAGCAATACACAATCACAAACTCCTTTTGTTAGCTTGACCTGTTTTAAGTATATGCTTGCATGTAGTGAAAACTTTCAGTTCAATTTTCACCTTCTTCCAGACTTCAGAATTATTTGAAAATTTGCACGCGTATTAAGATCATATTATAGCAATACAATAATTCCTTGGCTTTGACCTTGTGTCCCCACCCATTATTTACATTTCATATTGACTGTACCTTTACGAATAACTAGCGATAAAAAATTGAAGTGAATCGATTTCAAGCACTCAGTACACTTTTATATTTAAGTTAATATTTTGTTAGGTGGTTTATTGTTGCGTTTAGTTTGACAAAAATTTCAGTAATACTAAATTGTGGCAAATCATATCGCTTTTGAACAAAATCTTCATAGGCCTATACGAAGATTGTTGCCAACTATTTAGTTCATGTTGCCACAAAAACGAGTAGTATAGTTATACCGGTTTTGACACATGAAGTCGGTGTGTAATGCTGTGTGTTGCCACCCGCTGAGATGAAACGTCACGCCCCCCTCTGCCATCATATAGTGTTTTAAGTTAATCATTTCCCGAAAATTATACAAAATTTCCCATTTTCTTTAAAAAATTTAATACTTTACTTAAAAATTTCAATTTTTTTCTTTGATGCACCAAATTCACCTTTGTGGATTTCTCAAAACCATAACGAACCCATTGTCTTATCAGAGCGGGTGGATGAAAGTGTGTGATTATTGATAGCCACTGATAATAGATATGAAAATCAACCAATGCTTTTAATTAAATTAATTCTATAAAATATTTTACATATATTTAAAACCTTTTAAAATTATTAGCTTAGAACCCAATTGCACCTCTTCAAATATTATATCAATCTATATTACCAATAAGTTGTTTTTAATGTTTAAATATTTTAATTATTTTATTCAAATACTTACAATGGTAGCTGCCTATGTCCACTCTCATTTTACATATACCCAATCGTTTTTCGATAAAAATATTGAGTTTTAATAAACATAAAAGTTGATTTTTTTTGTAAAATAAAATTTTAAACTATAATACACTCACATTATTTTGTACAGGCCACCGACGATCAGCCTCCCTCTCTCTAACGCAGCTTCACCCAATCGACTTCCGATAAAATCTGTCAATCGATTATTTCAAAAATTTATAAAATGTATTTTGAAACTTAAATGCAAATGAAACATGACGGACACCATCCGAACACCATCACAAACTCCAAGCAACTTACCAGGCTTCTGTACGAACACACTACTTATAGAGATCCCCTCCTTCCCCACCCTCAATCCCCACACAAACCTACTAAATCCCCAACCACCACTCTCTCTACTACACCGCAACACCCACTACTCTCATTTACAACTACACCAAAACTCACCATCATTCCTGTCAGAGCCTGTCCTAACTAAACTCCACTTCTCTACTCTACCTTCTCTTTTACATCTATGTAGATACGACTTTCTCTCTTCACAGCTAACATTTACGAACACCAAAGCACGCACAGCTATGCAAAAAAAAAAAATACTAAATGTCTTATAGAATGCCACCTTCTATACTGAAATAGGTGTGACAGTTTCGTACTAGATTTTCGTCTATCTATACCTATTATTCTGAACATTTAATGTAGAATGTATGTTCAGAATTTACTTAATTTTTCACACATAATTATTTGTAATATTTATACTCGTCAAACACAAATGGTAAAAAACACATTTTTTTTTTTGTTTTCAAAAATTATAATTTTTACTGTATATTACCTATATCTACTATAAGGAAATAATTTTAAAAAATTTAAACTTACATATACATTTATTTTAAAATCATCTCAGTCATAACCTACTTGTAAAGTCCTATCAGGCACATTTTTTAAATCAAAATTCACGTCTTTGTACACTCATCAGCTTTATACTGTCACAATCCAAACGTGAAAATAATATCACCATATCAGAAGTGGCACCTTTGTTTAGATTACTTAGTTTCAGATGCCACCAGCATTTTTATGGAGGTCCCTGGTGAAGCCATAGTGTTCGTGAACATTGGCGAACACCCTCTCGTCGTGGCCGAAGTGGTCCCAGTCACGGCTCGCCAGCATGATCGAAGTGATCGCGAACATTGGCGAACAGCTCACTACCACGGCCGCCGTGGTTGTTATCTCTGCCGAAGTGATCGTTAACTCTACCGAAGTGGTCGCCAACACCAGTAGCCAGGTTGCCATAACAAGCGAATCATTCAATAAGTTAACGAACACTCGTCAGTCTCAGGAAAATTAGTAAATCAATCATATTCATTGTTTATTTATGAAGTGAACCGGAAACATTTTTACCGCAGTTGAGGATGATTTACATCACTTAGAATCTATCCGGAACCTTTCATAACCATCTGTCTTCGTCACGGCAAATTTTTTGCATACTTCCTTCCATGTAGTTTACAACTTTTATCACTGTTAAAGTCTTCGTACGGTACCGGTTTATTATAATCACACTCCAACCATATACTGTAATTCAAAGCACAATTTTTTTCCAACTTTTAGGCAAGTTGATGTACTAAAATTTATTTCACACTCTTAAGAAAACCATTTTTCTGTCATACCTCTGACTAATTTTTTAGACTTCACTGCATGTAACAAAAACCAACATATTAAAAAAAATTCACTTTCATTACTTCAAGGTCCTACACTAGCTAGATACAGAAATACAACTTAGAGCTTCCCAACAAAATTGGAAGTGTTATATTATTAAAATAACTATGCTGACATATAAAAACTTGTCACAAATAAAATTAAGTAAAAATAACGTACAGTAATCAATACTTGGAACAATTCATCAAGTAGTTTGGGTAACTTAACGGACGCTTCTATAGTGCGGCTCAGTGTAGAATGCAACAATGGCGTTTTGCCTGAGAAACGATTCTGGACAAATGTTGTTTCGTGCAGTACCCAAAGGAAATTAATTTGAGTCCTACGAATTATTTTCAGTCGTCTGCCTTCGCAATAGGTTTTTTCTGTGATTGAAACAAACCCCACTTTCTAATAACGTGGCATGGCGTCTATTTAAAAGCAACACTTGCCTGGAGTTCCATAGCAAATAAGCGAGTGAGTGCGAAGTGCGACTTTTATGAGCTCATCAAGTACCACACGGCCGGTGCACAAGAAACACTGAACTAGCTTACAAACTTAATGTCACTATATTTAAATACGGGACTTCGTACTACGACAATACAGTTTTATTGGTGAAAATGTGTAGCAAAATTTTGTGCAGCGTTATATTTGAGTTTGATACGTTTTCGGCTAGTATATTGTGAAGAATGACAGCCCAAAGAAAAAATTTTATTGCAATTTTTGATGGCATAGAATTTTTTTTCTAATTTGCGTGGTGCCTTGACTGAAGTGTCTTCTACTGCCGTTGGCTAAAACACTCGATTCTCTCGGAACAGTATTTGATGACCTGTAACACACTTTTGCACGTGGAGTGCGTATCAGTAGTATTAAGTCCGTTTACAGTCGGTCAACGCAGAAAGTTAAACCAAAATATTTAATTTACGAACAACGTTGAAACCTGCGCTTTACTTTACATCGATTTCTTTGATGTCTTACAAATTAACCAAATGTGACCTATGACCACTGTCTTAGACATGAAAACCTAGTTTAAAAACAAAGATACATTTCCAGATCTGTAAATAAGGACGCTTAGCTAACAGAATCACAATTAAAACTGCCAATACATCGATATCTTCTGAACTAACGATAAATTTGAAAAATTATACATCCGTGAAAACGGCAGATTATAGGCCATTCTTTCCAGTTATTGGTCTACATTTAAAATTTATCTTTAAAATTTCAGCCGTCATAACAACAAAAACATTTTTTTTTTGTAACTCCATTATCATATTAAACCTAATGTCTACTTTCATTTGCTCACACAATTACAAATACCAGAGACATTGTACTGTTGAAAAATAAAAGTACTTGTATTTAAAAATAATTTTTAGCGTATAGATATTTTTCTCTTTTAAATCTTGATTTCAGTTGAAGTGCGTCTCGCACTTATGAGGATGTGGTACATAATTCAACGATAAAAGCATTAATATATAACTGTAGGTTTCTTGAAGCCAATTTGCGAAAATTAAACAGTAGCAATCCTAGACAACAATTTTAGCCAACGTTTTAAACATAATTATTGTTTCCACTGTTACGAACTTCTGAGGCACGATCTCTGACGCCGTTACCTCGTTCATTTAACTGCGACGCAAGAGATCACGCGTAACGAATGAGTAATTCTGGATAAATATTTACTCATTAAGTTGGTAAATACCACTATCCAAGATTGTCATGGAGTATTTTATCCATATTGGCTTCGAAGAAAGCGTAGAAATCAATTTATATTTTCAGCGTTTATTTATCTACCACGCGCTCTTAAACACATGCACGATATAAAACATATGTATATAAAATTATGTGTGTGAGTTTGCATGAGCAGGGCGTGTTTCTGTTAATCACCGACAAACTCCGTGTTAAAAAATATTATTAAATAAATTTAATAAATAAACGAAATAACAGAGCACTACATAGAAGAGTACCAACATAAATATTATAAAGCCGACAAAGAGCTCTTGAAAATAACATTTTTCAACCGTAATTGCCTGAAAAAAAAACTAAATCACTCCAAACATTGTTTTGCATTGTCGGGATCATCAACTTATAACAAATATTTGTAAATAAATTCCACGGCAATGAAAATAACGAAGGTGATCAACGTTATATGACATTAATCTAATGTACCATCTGAATACCGGACAGTTGCATGCATTCAAAATTATACGCAATGTTGCAAGTGCGTAGGCACCCATGTTTTCGTTCAACACAATCGTGGTATTTTGGTGCACCGTTATAAATCAGTCTTAGCACGTAGATGTTAACAGTGTCCTTAAACATCCGCTGTAGTGAGGATACATGCAGCTAACCAAATACTCATGTAGGTAAGTCTCACAGCCGAGAACTGGATCCGTTAAACGAACAAAATATTTACGTAGAGGAATCAGAACTGAATAATTATTTAAATTATAAAATTTTAATATATATAACATTTTTAAATGGAATAAAATGTATAAAATAATGCATTCTATGAAAATAATTGAAGTATTTAAAACAAACAACGAGGAGCTCATGAGGTAGACAATATTTGAGAGTGTAGAAAGTAGATGTCGTAGAAATACTTGCACAACAGTTCATACAGTTCACAGTGCAATAGATTGTAAGTAATTTAGGAAGAATCTGACAACCCTTTCTACGATAATACAGTTGTGTGCCAACATCTCAGGTCGCCTCTTTGAATAAATGTGTAAAATGTTCTATGAACATATATATCGTACCAATGGCTGTTGTAAGAACAGTATTTCAAATAAACTTACGTAATTTACAATGTTATGTTCGTATCTTAATTATTGATATTATTTCATAGTTCTCACTCGGTGAATGTGTGATAATAGACACTTCATACAGTGGCTAAATCTCAACTGAACGAAGGTGCAGAGCAACGCGCCCGTGTGGTAGGCAACCCACCTAAGTACGTTACGCATGTTACATGCCGACATGCGTTATTAATATACGTTTGAAAAGTCTACAAAATTTTATTTTAAATGTCTTACAAAGGTGACTATTTCTGTCTCAGTAAAACGTTTCTTTCTTAATATATCAAAAAATTTATATTAATGTGCACTGTTGCTACTTTTCGAACAAACTCCGTTAACGGCTTCCTTCACATAAACATTATACATTATAGTTGTTTCTTATTTATGTACATACAACTATTCCAAACCTGTTACTACAAGGGACGTACCTCACATATTAACCAATTTACGCCATAAGTCTCCATAAGTTTCCGTAACATTTGATCGTCAAGAAACACCTCTCCAACTGTGAGTGAGAGATTTTTTGGTCAGCGCTTAACATCGAGGTCTTTAGCGCTGGTGAAGGGTGATATGAGGTGAGTATGGAGCGGCGCCGGAATGAACGGGCGGGGGAAACGGGAAATCCCCGAGAAAACCCGCCGACCAACGGCATCGTCTGGCACGATTCCCACATGCGAAAATTCGGGGACCGACCCCGTCGAGGATCGATCCCGGATCGCCTTGGTGGGAGGCCATTGGTCTGACCCCTCGGCCACCGCGGCCCCTACCTCTCCAACAGTGTCGGTCTAACTAGGAAATAATATTTATTAACAATTTAATATTTCAGTTAGAGACAAAGATGAATAATTTTATAAGAAAGTATTTTATATTTGTAATTTTTATCGCGTGTTTAATTTTAACTAATTGGAGAAACAGAACAAATTATTTTAATACAAATATAATTACGCTGCAAAACATGTATTTGTGAACTTCAAATTATTTTGTAATACAACGGAGAAATTTGTACCATTCCATGAAGGCATTGAATGTATAAACAACATGTACGAAATAATTGAGCAGTTTGACGAGATAGAGTAATGAAAGATGCGGAAAGTTGCAGTAGGAATGGTGAGATATTCGTCAGCTTGCCACTGGAACACAGACTGATTACCTGGGTGTACCAGCAGATCCTCAGAGAAGCCAGTCGTCTGCAGTCGCCTCACGTAGAGGGATTTTCACTCTCCCGGCATCACACCGTCCGCGGCTGCAAGGGATTAAACCCTCGGATCTTTCTTCTCGATTTTCTCTCGCCAAACAAAGAATTGCTGTGGGCTGGCCATTTCTTCATTCCTCTCCCTCTTCCCCACCCTTCCTACCCGCGTTTAAGTAGATTCCAGGCAGCGAGCGGATTAAGCTCTATCCCCTTATAAACCCGGAGCCTAATTCTCTCGGCATTTTTATTGCCACCTTCATAACTGCTCTGCTCCCTTGCTAGCAGAATGCGCCTTCGCCGTGTTTTATCAAGTATTTGCATAACCGGACGAAAAATTACTATTCGGGCTAATATCTGCGTTGTTTTTCACCCACTCCTTCCTAGACGCTGTGTTGAACAGCGCTCAGGAATTTTAATTCGTCCTCGGGAATTTTCCCTAGCAATGACGAAGAAAAAATTTTCTCGGCGTGAGACATATTTTGGGGGAAATAACCTAACAGTATTATTATTATATGCCGTCCAAATATCCTTTACATTCTCGTTTTTGAAATGCCGTTGTTTCCTGTGCAGTTTCGGTAACTTTAATAAAAAATACTGTAAATTTTATAGTGATAGTTTATTTACTCAGGATTAATTTTAAATTTGTGCATATTTCGTAGATCCATTTATAAATCCTTCCCGTACACAAGTATTTGTGAATGAAATTTTTAACTTGTTTTAACTGACTGGTGAAAGTTTGTTTTAATTGATAACAAATTGTTTGTTAGTTAATAAAAACATCCGATTTTAGAGCAATAAAATTAATTTTTATATTTAATATTTGTAATAACATTACAAAATCGTATTGTATCTATTGCAAACAGACTACAAAAAATCTGACTGTATAATCGAATCGTGGCTGACCTCACCGATGGCTTTACTATTATTAACTAAGGTTTAAATTATGCTGTAACAATTAAAAATTAATCCTTTTGTTGAAACATCTACAAAAGTTTCCCTAGAATAACGTGCAACAAAACGATCGTACATGACCGTCTTTGCCGCCAGAAAGAAGATCTATGATAAGTGACTTGTGCAGAAAGCAACTTTGGCAATACTGTGTAATGGCGTCGGCAGGACAAAACCAGGAGCAGGAACACTTTTATTTGGCCTGTAGAGTCCCTGCGTAGCGCGTGGTTCTGATTGGCGGTTATGGATTCAGTTCCAGCAATTTTTAGGTTGGAACACTTAAAAATGTTCGTAAATTCACGGAAATATTCACTGAAGAGTACTGTAACTGTACGGAAGAGGCTTCCGCAATTTTCAGTTTAAGAAAGTTTTTCAGTCTTGCCAGTTTACTGGTGTTTGGCCTTCAACATTCCATAAATTCATGGAAATTTGTTTCTACAATTATATACCATATTTAACTGTCTATCTTAAAAAAAAAGATGGTATTAAGGCAATGCTCTCTATTTTCTACTTTTTTTGCTATAATAATTTTTTTACGTCTAAAGCAGAGCAGATATCAAAAAGCTGTCTGGCAGTTTTGTTTCAAATCGTGTTCTCCATGTTGGCTGATTTTTTTCAATGTCAGTAAATACTATGGTTTTATCTAAGTATGTAACTAACGAAGTTCTCGTTAACTGACTTTTTAGTTGAAAACTTTTCATTTCTTACTTTGAAAAAAATTATATATCATGGCAAAAATCATTTTAAACTAAACTGCCACATATATTATTGTTATATGCTTTCGTTTAAGCTTACAAAAATAAATGTCGCGAAAACAGAAGGAACTAAAGATCGTGGCCTTATTCATCACTATGACCCTAGAGTTAATGTGCATGCGCACTGGTGCGAAATGAAGAGAAGTAGACGAGCTGAGGTAGTAGAAGCTAAGTGCTACTTCCTAGTTGTACACAATTTGTCGCGAAGAGAAGATGCGGAGCGACGAGCAATACAACCAAGGACTCGTATCGCGCATGGGCAAATCGCCAAATAGCCCAATAAGTGACTGAAGTGTTCCGAGGATGCCACACATATCTTCTATTCTCCTCGCTTCACCTATCCTGCAGTGGGCGGCCAAACGTCACTACATGGAACATATCTCAGCTTGAAAAAATTCGCACCTCTTCTGTGCGTTTCGCGCCAGCTGGTATGCAACTTTAAAGTTATTTATTTCTGTAGAGTAAAATCTTCTTCTCATAATAACACTGATGAGGTTCAGTAAAATTCCGATGTCAACAAAAAAAGTTGTCTCTTAAGAAAGTTGGTCTTTTACCACTGCATTGAACTCACTTGATGTCTTGTCACTGTGATACAATGATTAGAGCATCTGTCTGGATATCACAAGGTAGAGGGTACACTGTAAAAAAACTTCCTGAAGAGTTTCGGAAGTTATTATCCCAGACGCAGTATGGGACAGTTACCATACTTCCGTCTTGTAAATATGCAAATTTTTACAAATGTTACAATACAAGTCTGGTAACTTTAGTATGCATTTGACTGTTTGATAATTAAGTTTAGGAGTGCTACCATGAATGTGGAAACTATTATACCATACCTACTTTCTGAGCGCTCCTATACGCATGTCTGGTAAATTTACAAACTATTTTTATAGTGTACGAATCTCGGCAAATTCGAGAAATTTTTCAGGTTAATGAATGGTATGTCAACTTCTCGAGAAAACCATAGCAAATAACATTATTTCGTATTTCTGGGAGATGAAGCGTCATTAATTTAAATAAATTCAATTGTTGTGAGGAGAACGGGTTGCCCGTAATTTTACGGATGATTTTGTAACCAAGCAAAACTGCAAGTGCCCGTTATTTTACGAAGATTTGTTCTTTAATTTTTGCCTGTACTTTTAAGTAATTTCACGGAAAATTTTTCTAACAGTAAACGCTCCGCCTTTTGTTGACCGTGTTTAATGAGGACCAGGGCTGCCTGTCAATCCCGTTTAGTTTTACTAAGCTATTCTTCTTAAAATGGTTTTAATTATTATTTTTTGTTAAAGTATTCTTCTCCTGCCGTTACTTACAGTACTTAATACTTGCGCGTCCTAGTTCACATCCTTTCCTAACAACCTATTTTTAAGATAGCAGAGTTCTTAATTCAGAGTTAAATCGTCAGTTTAAATTTGTAGGTTTCTCGAAGTCGATTTGCAAGAAAAAAAATCCCAACTTTCTGAGCAAAAATTTTTCTCAAGTAACCTTTTACGGAAGAATAAACTCTCTGGTACATTTAATTGTGGCACAACACATAACGCTTGTCAACTGTTCCATTCTGGGTAAATATTTACTAATAAAGATGGGCAATATCATTGTCTAGGTTTGTTGTTTTGTAGTTTTCTCATACTGACTTTCAGAAACGCGCATTTTTCACTGCGTTTATTTATGTACTACACGCTCGTTAGAGAACTCTGCACCGAACAATTTTGTAATAGCACCAAACACTGTCCAACCCTTACACTTTACATTAAAAGTAATCTACAAGAAACAAAACAGGTTTCTGTTTGATACTTTTCCTACAAGCACATGTCAAAGTATCGATTAGACTATTTCCGCTACTTACCCAAAGGAAACACTATTAAAACAATACAAATGAAACTATCCTGACTGAAAGTAAATTTATAGATGTATAGAATGAAACCTTTGTTATTTCACGTGTATATATATATATATATATATATATATATATATATATATATGTACATATATGTTTAATTAGGCTATATTTATATATTTAAATACATATATTTAAAAATATGAAAAATAGGTATTTTGAGGAATTATTTTTAAATTCAAACAGTTATAAAGTAAAATTAGGAAGGTATTATTATGTACCTTAATACCGCTAATTTGACGTTAAATTATATCTCCGCCTTTACCTCGCTATAAACACTTGCTCACTTTAGGGTGTGGTGGCTGTCTCGATGGCGGCTATATCGTCTAGAAAACCCTGCAGTACTGTGATAAAAGATATCTCTCCTCCAGCTAACAGCCAACCAAGTGTATGAGACCAATTGTGGAATCACATAGGCGCGACAGAAACGACACGACCACCGCGGCATAAAAAAGCTGTCCGCCAGCCAGCACATATATTTCTGTGACGTCAGCTCGACAGAAATGGCGGACGCAATGCAAATTCCAAGTATAAATTATATTGATTTTATTCAAGTCTGTGTTTAACTTTGTGCCCAAATGTTGGCGAAACTGGTGAGTTGATAGCAAATTGCGTTTATTTGCTTTAAGAGAGATTTTAGTTGCTCATCGTAAGCAAATCATAATTATATTAAGCAAATGTGTAAGTGTGCAATTATTTCCACATTTCGAAATGTCAGTGGGTGTTTAATACATATTCCACTAAAATAGAGGTTGGCATAAAGTGACAATGAACAGTTTACATAAAACGAAAACGTTTAGTGTTTCATGGCTTTTGTCTTGTCTCTCTATCGTGCTCTTTCTGTTTCCACCATCAGCTTCGAGACACATTTACTCACGCCATCTTCGTTTTAGAGACAAATGTGTGCCGGTGTACCCAAAGGCTGAGAACAGGTACGCCCTGATGTGGTGGGACATATAGGCTCGTCAAATAAAAAACTCATAACACATCTGCGTGTACATACTTAGCTAAGGGCGTTCCCTTTGTCGCTTATGTGTCGTACATAATCACGGTAAGTTGCAGGCCGGTACAATATGCTGTGTGTGCTGGCATTTAGATTATTTAATTAAATGTATTTTTGCAGTTTGAATTTAATTACCTGATTAAATTTAGTTTGCCAAGCGTCTCTGTTTGTTGAAAATAACGCAGTCAGGTTATATATTTGTAGTTTATCCGCAGTTGTATTATTTCGTATTTAATTAGTTTTTTTTTACTGCCGAGACTACCACTGGTCTAAAATGGGTTTTGTTCATGGGTGTTTTTCACATTGTTATTTTTAAGTTTTTGTTTGCTCGTCAATTTTAACTCACAAAACCCTTCAGTTTAATTTGAATTAAACGCAAAATTTTACAAAAAAATTTAAATATACAACGCACGTTTGCGCACTAATGCCAGTTTGTTAATAATATCACACAGTAAAAAGATAAATAAAAAGTTTCTGAGAAATATTATACTACCCTTACACTTCATATTAGCACATTATGATAACAGAATATTTGGGCTGACATCAGTAAAAAAAAAAATTACTCGTAATAAGTGAATAACTTTTGATTCGGGTATTGAGTTATGGTCAAAGTTTCGGATTGTCGAATTCATAGAGTCGTCGATATTTCGTGAATCGTATGCAATTTTTTGCGTTGCAACAGCCGCGGTTTCATACTTACGCATGGAGCAAGTACGTAAATAAGTTACAAATGTGACGTTTAGTTAGTGTTTCCTACTAGAACGAAGTTGAAAAGGTCGCGAAGTTTTTTTTTACTCTCCTTGCTGTCACATGTATCGATGAGAAATTGTAGCAACAGGCGTCAACATGTTTCGTTTCTCAGTTTAATTTTGTTCTTTGCACCGGTGAACTATAGCGTATCGTTGAATTCATTATTCAATTAAATGGGCCCGCGGTGGCTTAATGGTCAGACCATTCGCCTCCTACCAAGACTATCTGGGTTAGATTCTCGGCGGGGTCGGTACGCGGACTTTTGCATGCGTTGGTCGGCGAGGTTTTCCCAGAGATGTCCCGTTTCCCCCGCCTCATCTTTCCGGCGCCACTCAACAATCATGTCACCCCACACCAGCGTTGAATAACTCGATGTTAAGCTCAGACCATAATCACTCACTCTATGATTCAATTCAGCCAAGTTTACACCGAAAATTATTTTCAGTCTAATTAATTGACTTTTACTGGCTTTCTAACGGATTTACGACGCATCATTTAGCAGGAAGTATATTCCAGCACTCCTTCAACTCTGAGGATTTTTTAGCTTTGAATGTAGTTAAAAATAGCTATAATATGAATATGGATGTGATTAAGGCACTCGTCTAGTTATTCAACCAGTTATAATTGATTTTAAATATGATTACTTGCCAATGAAAAAATTAAGTTAGGAATTGCGAACTTTTATTATTTTTTATTTATTTTGGGGTTACCTCGATGCACTTATGGGTCAAAAATCATTTGAAAACTTAATATATTTACCTTTTTGTGGACAGTTGTATATTTCAGTGGTTTTTTTAGGTTATTAGTTTGAGTTTTACATTAAAATATTTTTTAAAATAATTTTACAGTATCCTCCATTGAGACGGACGTCTCGTAGTATTTACATACCTCCGAAAAAATATTTATCGCTCTTACATGGTACGAAAGTTTGAGTATTGTTCCTGCCTGTCAGCCTAGCTGCGGTATAAGTTTCACCCACCTGATGTATGTGAGCAGCGGTCAAAGGCTGCGAATGCGGCGAGAAGTGACGTAATTTATGTCTTCTATGAGCTCTCTCAACACTGTGACGCGAGCGAGTACCTCGAGGCTCAGCTGTGGTCGACACTGCTACGATTGGCTACCTGTGACGTCAGAGGACGATGCCCAAGATCGTAGATGGCTTACGGATGTGCGCGGCGCCATCTATTCTACTGCCGATGACGCCCGAGGATCGACGAAGTTTGAATCGTGCCAAGCTGTGTGATTTGTGACAGTCGACGTCATCGCTGCTTACTATATGCGCTGCAGGGCTACCGACCTGGATTGTGGTATCTCCGTTTACCACCAGTAAGCGAAACCATTTGTTTCCTGCCCACCCTCTCCAAGAAGCATCTAGAAAGGTGTCATCTTCCTGGATTCCTATTGGCTGACTGTAAAATGTTGGGACGAAAGACTCGCTATAAATGCGTGCGGTGGACTGGCGAAGGTCAGAGATGGCGAAGCTTTGAACTTGTATTTATCAATGTTATTTAGGAGAATTCGGGAAATGATATCTATGAGAAGTCTCTTATTCATAATTTATCTTGTAGCTAGTATCATATTTCTGAAGCCCGTAATTAATGTCTTGTATTTTTAAACTTGGGCTACAGCAAGCTTTGTTATGTAAATGTTTGAGCAACAGCTGTTTCACATTAATTTGAACTGGGGCTACGGTACGCCATGTGATATGAATAGCTGGTTAACATGTATTTTTAAAGCTGGGCAACAGTAAGTGATGTGACGTAATGCTTGGGCAACAGCATTTTTTTTTTTTACTTGGGCTATAGGAAGCCATTGTAGTACTTATTATAGTTGGAGTTATAGTTGGAGTCAAAGTAATTCCCATATTTCGCTTCTCATGTTCAGAGTTATTATAAATATTGGAGTGTTCTAGTCATGCTATTAATTGTCATTTATGATTATTGTATTTGTATTGATTTTAAGGCCTAAGAGAACAAAATGGCGTTGGGATACATCACGGCTATTAATAAACTCAAAAGACAAAATTCCTCATTTCAATCTCTAAATGTTTGATCTGCAACTAAAGTGTCATCCTAATATTAGTGTTGATTCCCTCCCTTGGGTTTTCAAGACCTGCGCACTCTGCTCGATTGCAAATTTTCAACCTTTAGGGATTTAGGAGAGTTGTGTTGTTTAACTATACACTGTTTAGTAACTATTCACTGTTAAATATTGGTTCATGATGTCTGTTGGAAAGCCCAGGACTAGTTGGATCAATAAGTTGACCAAATCCTGTCTATTAAAATTACTTCAGGAGTCAGGAGTGGAATGCTCGGAGACGGAGCACATAGATGTTCTGAGGGGAAAAGCTCGTGCCCTAGTACGCAAACCCCCCGAAGGATCGGAAATTGTTGAGCTTTGCACAACAAATTTTAAATTAGTAAGGCAGTTGCCAGATAATTTAAAAATGCTTACATTTTGGAGTACTTCTCCTCCAGCAGTCGTTAAATTTTTGGTATTATTGCTGGGACTTGTTTCACTAGATGTTTGCCCTGTCTCTGTGCTTTACGCTGCTGTATTTGCTAATGTACCAGAAAACTTACAGTCTGTAGTTAATTCAGCTATCACGGAGCATTGGGATTTTCCTAAATTAATGACAAAAATTTTAACACTGGTTTGTTCTCCACTAACTTTGAACAAATTGCTGCTGCAATTAACACAGAAATACCAGAAGTATGGGGAAACTATGCATTCCTTTGTTTTAGGGATGATCAGACGAGTAAAAATCCTTGGATCACCTTGTAGTGAGGAGTAATTCACTCGGATCTTGTTCCATACTCATTTGCCTGAGAACATGAGTTTTTCATTCATTCTTCTAGGCGTAAGACCTTAGTTGACCTTTTGAAGCTTGTGTCAGAAGTAGAACTAGTGATTACTGGTTGTTTTTCTGGAACTAGAAAACAAGATTTAGGGAGAAGAGTTGGAAAACACCCAGGGAAATCTAGCATTAAACAGCTTTGTACAATTTGTTTGAAAACATATCATTCTGCAGATAGATGTTTCTGGAAGGATAGTAAGGGTGGTCAGAAGAAAGGAGGAAAACATGTTGGTCAGGATTCAGATAACCAGGGTCAGCCTGAGGAAGTATTATTTCCACGTGTGTCTGGAGAGAGTTTCTCAGGGCGGGATAAAGGCAACATTTTAATTTGTTATTATTGCAAACAGGAGGGACATTATCAGTTCCAATGTCCTGTAAAGGCTAAGGGCCATGGTATTCATGTAGTTGATCAGATCTCGTGTAAAATTAAAACTGGGTTGTTATTTGTGCCTGTGTGTAGCGTATAGGCGATAAGTTAGTTAATGCCCTTATGGATACTGGAGTATCATCGTCTTTAATTAGTCACGATGTTTGCAATGGGTTACTGCGTAGTCTAACTTTGGGTACTATAATTTTTATTTTTCGAATATTACCTCACGATGTTAATTGTGTTTGGTTTACTATCAGCGTGACGAACACAATACCATTTACACATGTTTCAGCTGCCTGTGACCTACCATTTTCGTTCACAACAGCTACGATCTGTGCACAGAATGCTAGAAACAAACTGATCTACGACTTTAACATTATTGTGCTTGTTTTTTTAATGTGAATGCCCACCATCGTCTGTATGCTGCACACATCACATGAATGTTCGCTGGTTTGCCTATGCTCTTGGCTCTGTATTTCTGCGCGGATATTCAAGTGTGTTTTGACCATAAACTGTATGGCCTAGACAGTTGCAATAAGAGGATCTTTTTTGTTACATAGGTCTCATTTCTCAGTAAACCATCTTCAAATGTTCGAAAATCCTGACAGTAAAATTTTTGTATGCAATTATAGGGAACCCCATTTATTTTCATAATGGTATAAGTTATCAAGTTGTATTTGTTGTTGATTTGAATGTCCCAACAGCGTTAAGATATACTGAAACTATCGTTCTTTAATGTCATTTATTTTCCGATATTTTGGTGAAATACGATTTCGTATTTAGTTTAGGCGAAAAATTAAAAAAATATAATTTCTGCTTAATTTTTCATAAAGAATCACCTGCCAACGTTTGTACAGGTGAGTGTATTATATATGTATGTATATATATATATATATATATATATATATATATATATATATATACATATACACACACTCACGATATGTTTTTTGTATTTAAATGGGTGTGCAAAATACAAATAAATTAGCAGTAGGTCTCTAAAATTATAATAAATAACTAATGTAAGGCCAGTTATGTCTTAGGAATAAGTGTTGAACAAACAGATGGAAATATATCCTTTATCCAAGGACAATACACTGATAATATCCTATGAAAGTATAATATGTCAAGTTGTAAGTCAGTCAGTGCTCCATTAGAGCCAGGATTAAAACTGAACAGACTTGACGATTGAGAAGTTTTGAGTGAAAATATACCATATAGAAGTTTTATATGTTCGTTGATGTATCTAGCAGTAAGTACAAGGCCTGATATAGCACATTCAGTGAACTATTTAAGTCAGTTCAACAATTGCTACACATTAGGGTACTGCGAAACAGCTAAACGAGTTCTGCGATATTCTAAAGATACCAAAGAACCTGCACTAGAACAGAACTTAGAACTCAAAAGAACACAGTTCAAGGCTATGCAGATGCAGATTGGGCAGGGGATAGAACATACAGGAAATTAGTTTTCATCCTAGTTGGAGGAGAAATCTCACGACAAAGTGGAAAAAAACAAATGACGGTGACTCTGTCAAGCACCAACGCAGAATATATTATCCTCTCAGAAGCAACAGAAGAAGTTATATTTAAAAATACATTCATAGGTGAAGTTCTAGGGAAAAAAATTGTGTTTAGCTCTGCAATGACAACCAATCAGCTCAGAAACTGATCAAGAATCGTATCTTTCATAACAGTAATAAACACACTGACATAAAACACCACATTATTAGAGACTATATTGAGCAAGGTAGACAGAGATGGAATATTGTATGGCAGAAAACGTGGTACTTGTATACTGACTAAAGGGACTTGGTAAACTCAAACATGAAGGTCTGATAGCAGAGTAGGGGATAAAATAGCACAAAGATTAAGAGGGCCTCTAGCTTGTACGTATATTAATCTTAAGTGCTATTTCAAGTAGTTTATTGTTTGTATTTTATATTATCTGGCTTAAAAACCAACTGTATTTATTTATTGTAACTGAAATGTACTATTTAGTTTTGTTTTACTGACTATTCTGTTCACTGTTTGTTGAAAATATTGTTTGGATTGTGTAGGAATAAAAGAACACCTGTCTTAACGACATATTTTCTTTATCCAGCATAGTCATGAACATGTTTAAATGATTTTAACTGTTTGAAATTTGCGTTTAGCAACACACATTTCTTAAATTTGTCTAATACAAATTACCGCCTTGCCACCTTATTTCTTTCTGTCTAGAATACATGTTAAATAAGTATTAGAATGCCTTCGTTGTAGTAAATATACGCACGACTTCGTCGTAATGATTGTTTTAGGTGTCTAGCTTCGCGTGCAAAAATGTAACTGGTACGATGTGCCTGTAATAATATTTTACAGTAAACGGCTTAAGATAACTACGAATTTATTTAAATTAAATTTTTTATTTATGTCGGAACTTTTAAATTCGTATTCTCTAACCATACGTAAATGCGCTGTTTGAACAAGTGAAAATCGAAATGGTTCACTCAAAACAACGTGTATAAAATACGATACGCATATTACAAGAATAACCCAAGCGAGTTGTACCAATGCCTCAGTTCCTTGTAATCATACTTCAGTCTCGTGTGTTCTGATGCACGTGTTCTCAACGACCGTGCCCTAGCTATGTATGTCAGATACAATAACTGTGTATTCCGGGAATCCTGGTTCTGGGAAACAGATACAATCCACAGAACTAATTCCCGCGAACACGCATATAAGTTTCAGTGATGTTTTCTACATGCTTGCTTCCCTCATCTTGTATGCAAGTCCTACGAAATAGAAAGAAATAGGCAGTTCATATTGCATCATTCGCTATCCTCACTGGCTGGAGTTAAACCACAATGCTCTTGCTATGATATATATATATATATATATATATATATATATATATATATATTTAAAACGTAGATATACTATTACAGTAATTATAAAATATGTTTACACATATTTAAATAACCAATTAATTTTCAATAACATGTGTAAATCATATATATGCATATGCGCAGCATGACTGAAACAAATGAAGTTTTTCTTAATGCATTACTGAAATTGTTAGTTTTATATGCAAAACGAAAATGTAAAGCGAGGTTTGATGGTTTTTGTACAGTTTTATGACTGAGATAAGACTAAATATGTAAATTTCTGACCGAAGAGGTAAACAGCAATTGGGATTGACGTAGTTAATAAATATAGAATAATCTACGTCGTTAAGTAATTTTCAAAAAAGTATTTAAAGTATTTAAGTAATATAAATGTTACTAGTAAATTGTAACGTTCTTGTATTACCAAGTTTTAGAGAATATCTACGCCTGCGAAGTGACATACTGTGCTTAGAACAGAGAAACATTAATATTTAGTTTAATAAATAACGCATTTTAGAGTAGCCTGTAGTTACTTAAATCGTTACTTGTCTTTGAAGACATTTGAAATGACTGAAGGACCCAACAATAAATTTTGTTAACATAAATGATTTCACATTCGTAAATTTTCTAACAAATCTGAAAGATACACGTACGAAGATGAGGGTGTGGGTGTCTACATGAGTTCATATAATCTATACACCCAAGCTGTACTGATATTCGACATTTCACAAAAATATAAAATAATTAGTAGTCTCCCGCGGCTTTGCTCACGAGTATTACTCATAACTGACAGTATTTACTGCAATTGAAAAACCTCTTTGTACACCAGATTGGTACTTCAGTCATCAATTGTTAGAATGACAAAGCTGCATGTTGAGCTAACTCTGCAGCAGGATAAGTAGCTATAGCTTTCCACGCGAAAAGCAGTCTTGAGTTTGTCCCTGCCACTAATAGCGACTTCATCTGGGCCTTATTTATATCACTGCAAAGTTGACATTGTGGGGTAGTTATAGACTCTTAAATGCAAGATGTTTGTCTAAGGAAAACCGTTTGATTTATCATGTGCATAACCATTGGTGACGATGTCCTCTATAATATATTTTCAAAATATTTACTTGGACTTTAATGCCATTAGAAAGTTTTGGTGGGAAAAGGTTTCGTGGAATAGAATTTGGTGCCCCAACCTTGGGATTAGTCAGATAATACATTATGTGACCTGGTGTCGTCGAGGGACCTAAGTGTAAAGTGAACTGCATAATCCATTTTACCCCTTTTACACGACTACATGCGAAATGCACTAATTCGATCCGCCTTGCGGTTTTTGTGTGTCAGAATTGAACGTTCGCACGCAGCTTTTAACGGAATTCAAGCCCAGAACCTCCAGGAATGTAGACCTGAGCTACAAACAACTGCGTCACGTAACTTCGAACTAATTCATGAAAACAAATTTAACTTAAGAAAATATTCATGTCCTGGGCTCATAGAAATTGCACAGTACCACGTATCGATATGTTTTATAGCGTGAACTCCTATGTAATTTCTCGCTGGTAGTACTTGCTTTTCGGATCGTCTGCCCTGAAAGTTCACAAAATTAGTTTGATAATGAAGTTATTTCATAAAGTAAAAAAACCTTACATATAAGTTTTTTAATACGTATGTAAGCGTCACTCTGACGCGAACAACACCTCAACATATCTACTGGTTAGATAGATATCATAGGTTGATGGAAAACAAATTTTGCGTTTTTTCTTCCTTTTGGGTATAGGATTTCGAAATATTTTAATTCCCCATCTTAGACATTTGTATAAGTATCCCATTAAAGTGTCAAAGACGATAGCAAGTTCATTCGAATCAAAATATATTATATATTAAAAACACGAATGACCCCTGCACAGTACTAAAAGTTTGAATTTCGAAATATATAATAACTATTTTGCTATTATTTTTTAATCATCATCCTGAAAAAAAATTAACTGATCTGGATGGGTTCAATAGATATCGAGGATTTATCTAAAACTCATTACAGGTCTTATCATCTCCTAAAAAAGTGAATATCGAAAAACCCTTGAATCACGTTTTAGAATAATTAACTGGTGTCTCCTGGACGTGAAGAACATGACTTGCCCGTTGGGTTCATGATATATCGACGATTAATTAAAAGAAACACATTTCATAATTTAGCACCATTTTTCACGTACCTAGGTGGGGAATTTCGAAAATTTGTGAAATTTCTTTTCAGGTATTTGCGTAAGCATCAGCCTTAAACAAAAATCACGTCACTATATAAAAATCAATTGAATTGATATGTATCGATTGTGAATCGAAAGTACATTTTACCCGTTTTTTAATCTCTTTGGGGCCAAATTCGGAAAATGTATTGTAACGGTATATGGTATATTAACAAAAGCATCAATCTTAAGCAAAGAGTCCTTCAATTTCTCGATTGGTTCGATAGATATAGAGGAATAATCGAAATCACATTTCACGTATTTTCACACCCTTAATGAAAGAATTTCGAAACGTCTTCGAGTCACACCTTAGATATTTGTACACGTAACCAATTGTAGTAAAAATCACGTCGATAGTCAATTGTGATTCAGTAATATAAACGATTAATAAAAAAAAATTTTCGACCGTTTTTACTATTTGAGGGTCGAATTTCAAAATATCCTACAGCCACTTTTTGGGTATTTACGTAAGCAACAATTTGAAGTGAATGACAACCCTCTATCCTGAAGGGTTCGAAAGATATCGATAGTTAATCGGAATCACATTTGATGTCTTTTCACCCACGTAAACATTGAATTTCAAAAAATCCTTGAAATGGCTAATATGCATTTTTATGAGTGTCCTATTAAAGTAAAAATCACAACGATAGGCCTTCGAGTTCGAGATCTATCGACGTTACTTCGGAAACACATTTCACCCCTTTTCACCCCCTTAATTATCGAATTTCGAAAAATCCTTTATTAGTGGGTGCTTCCCTCAAAATTTCATGGTTCTAGGTCCAGTGGTTTGGGTTGTGCGTTGATAAGTGAGTGAGTGGGTGAGGACACTTCATTTTATATATTAAGATTACAAATAAATCGTGTCGCCACATTCACACAGAGAACAACGTGAAAATTTATTTTTAATGACAATGCCTAAAAGTGAAACCAGCTTATTTTGGTAACTGTTCAGTGTTAGATAAAGAAACCAAATAATGCGGATAAATTGCAATGCAACATTATGCTGTATGATTAAAAAAAATTTTGCTAGACAAGACTTCAGTTTAACGATCGGTACAGTACAATCGGAACATATTCAATCCTAAGCGTAGAAGTTTAACTCCCTTGGTATCTTATACAGGACAGTTGTGCAATGATGTACGCCTACCTTATTACAGTTAATTAACGCCCAATTTGAGAATGTTTCGAACTAGTAATTATGGAGATATAATCACTAGAAATATTCTTTGGCGACACGTCTGGGTTAATGCTCTGGTGTTTGCTCACATCAGTTAAGTTTGATGACGATGACAGAGACGCTGCACTGTAAAGCAGTTTAACATTTGTGGGAAGCATTTTTAGCATACTTCGAAAGGAGAAAAAAGTTATATTGCATAACCTTCTTGACTGCCTTTGTGTGTGTCTGCGTATGTGAGGTCCTGTCAAAAACTTCCTAACCAGTGAATCAATAATATTATCAAGCTTCTTACTTATAATAAAGTGATTTGTTTGGTCGCTTTACTTTTTGTTTTGTGATTTGCTCATGTTTTTATACAACTTGTGTATTTTCAATCTAGCAACAATTTCAAAACAGTTTCTTCTATGTGTCCTCCCGGGAACCATGTGACTAATTCAAACAAAGTTACGTACGTGTGGACCATAATTTTGCAGCAGTATACCCAGCAAACTAAAAGCAAATCACGAATGCAATACAAAAACTAGCTATGTTAGCATACAGTCGAAACATTCATAACAAAGTAATAAACAATAAAATATGTTTATTAAATTTACGTAAAGTGAAAGAAAAATAAACAGGCGCTGCATATATTTTGTGACTTGACACACACCATTTTTTTTATCTGTGTGTATATTGACTACAGCCAATGTGTACATGTTTCCTTTAATTGTTTTTCTTGAATCCCTCTATGTTAATTAGAATTTATTGGATGACCTTGTCTTGCGAAGCGTAAGTTGGCAATAAACGTGTGTAATAATTTTTTATGTATATTTTAAGCAATGAGGTGTTGAAATGTTCAAACTCTAACAAATATAACTTAAAACTATTTTTGTACCATGTCACACCACAATTTAGCATAACTATTCTTTGAGTAAACTCAAGGGAGGGTATTAGTAAAATTTTTATTATTTTTTCAGTTTTTGAGCAATAACATGTATTAAGACTGTATTAACAAAATTGTCTCTCCGACAAAGCATAGGATACATTCTTGATAAACTGATTTACATAAACAATAATGGTATCTTTCATTAATCTGTCATGCAGTTCATCAAAATCTATTCTATGACTTGTCGAATAAAATTTTTTTATAGTTGAATTTCAATTAAGTGTTACGGCAAAGAAACTGAAAACAGAATATACTGTCTAACACTCCATCTTAAGCTACGAATAAAGTCATCAACAAAACAATCCTTAATTGTAAGCCATGTGTGGGAAGTTTGATATCAGCGTTGTCTTCAATTTTTATCGCTAGGTATTGTTACATGTATAGTTATTATGAAAAGTATGAAGGTTGCACCACACGCTTTTTTAAGTCAAAGAAAATTTTTTGGTCAGCAACTTTAACCTTATTTTACTCATATTCAAATAATTAAATTATACAGAACTATGAGAAATTATGTAGCTATACAATTATCTACATTTAAGGAATACTTTTTAAAATTTTGGTTCATAAAGCTTCAAAAGTATTTATCGTGTTTTTTTTTCAAAACATAATTTTATTTTTATGGCATTAAAAGAAATGTAATACATTTGTTATGATTTATTCATTTTCTGTTGCTTCTAGATGGCATTCGTTTACATAAATAATGATAATACCAGGTCATAGTTATGAAATTTTTCTTATTTCCTCGATTTTTAAGGCGTGCGTGAGTAAATTTTTCTTTAATTTGGATGTCTTGAAATAGGTGAAAACTAAATTGAATTATTCCATAACAATTATTTATACATTTGCATTCTTAAATGTTTTCTAAGGATTAAAGAAATAATTTGACAACTCATTAACAACGGACAGTCTGTAAACTGTATAAACATGTTTTACAGTGAATAAACCGAATGTATGCAGTTACGGATGAAACAAGTCCAGGTCAAGTGTGGCGTGGCATCGCTGTATGCCGTGACTGCCAGCCAGCACGAAACACCTTCGTGCTAGTGCGACCTTTTCCCCTGCACGAAGCCGAGAGGCGTTCACCTTACCTCAATAAGAAGAGATGGCACATAATTCAGCGCGCTAAAAGCATTAGTTTAAAAATTGCAGGTTTCTAGAAGACAATTACAAAAATAAAACAACAGCAATCCTAGATAATAAGTTTTACCTTCTCCCTGAACAAAACTTTTTCTCGACATAACGTATTTCTGGATAACACATTCTGGCACTGTTGCAGTACAACAGATCACATTTAAGAAACGCGTCATTCTGTGTCAATATTTGCTCAAAAGTTGGCTAAAATGTTCACCTAGTGTTTTTTTTTTTTTTTTTTTGTATTTTCATATCGACATTCAACTGCATATAGCTATGAAATAGAGATTTACGCGTATATAAACCTAACATTCTTAACCACTTCCACCATTCACACACCGGCGAGTACGAACACAGAACAAGAAGCAACACTGAAACGAAATATTATAATGGTGATACCTTGATTTCTTTATGTAAGCAGGATAGTTTGAACGTTAGCTAAACCAGGCTATAGTTCTTCTACTTCAGGCTAAGAAGATAATATAAATTTTTTTATACAATTTTCAAACATTGAGAGAAATTCGTGTGCAAAACCGAGCACTGCCGACGAACGATATTGTCCATATATATGTCAGAATCAATTGGACAAATTACCGACCTCAGCACAACTATCATTGAGATTTGTCTGTTCACAAAATTAAAATATTGAGATTACTGGTTTGTAGTAGATCTAAACTTAACGAGCGTGTCTAATTGGCTTCTCCTTTATGTGTGGGATATTCCATAATAATAGTTTGTGGGGATTTGTGGGGTTTTTTCAGAGTTTTTACGTTCCGATCCCTAAAACAACCCATCTCTATTCTCGACTGAACCACTTGGTGCTGCATATATATATATATATATATATATATATATATATATATATATATATATAAGTAGTATGATTTGGCCGGTTCTGGGACAGGAGACGGAGTGTGGCACCCGCCCGAGTGTGGCACCACCCGCCATGTTGTGACATCACGGCACCAGTCGCCATGTTGGATGACCTTGACCTTTAACCGTGACTTTGACCTTGAAATCGAGTGTCAAATTACCAAAATTTTCCAAAATTTCGAAAAATTCATAAAAATTTCGAAAAAAATATTACCTCCATTTTGTTTCCGGACGCCATATTGTTTCCGGCCGCCATCTTGGGGTTATTCCAAAAAAATTTAGATTTTGCATTCCATTACAACCCTGCACGTATTTAATAAAAAACTTTTAATAAAAAACTTTTAATAAAAACTTATTAATAAAAAACTATTTAATGAAAAAAATTGTTATATAACAATTATTTAATTAAAGCAACTACCGACACGTCTTACCCGGACGAGCTCCATCGACACACTGACGCCCCCTACCACTTTTTACATGTATATAATAACTTATCCCCCTCCCCTTCCACTACCCATTCCTTTATTTTAATTGGTTGTTAGTCACGTGATGAATTTCCCCCCTCCTTCCCCAACTTTCCCCTCTCACCGTCACTCGTGTTATAACCCGCTCAAACTACTACACCCCCTCTATCCCCCTCGCCAAACTTTACCACCACTTTCTTACACATCGACTAAACATTATTTCCTTTATAATTCTCACTACACAGCAGGTCACCAGTGTCTTCACATAGCAGCTAGATGACCGTAAGTAGTAACAACCATCGATTAAGACTACGTATTGATCATCAATTTTAAAATTATCGGTTTTTTTTAAATTGTAATAATAATTTCAAAACTTAATTTGAATATCATTAATGAATACTACTTAAACATGACATATTTCTTAGCTATATCCGATCAATTCCCAATAAAATCAATCAATTATTAAAAAACGCTTTGATAAAACATTTTATTTTACCTCCAAGGACTTTATTTCCTACAAAACATCGTCGTCTACACGCACACTCCTACCAAATTAGCTATATTTATTTAAATTTCCGATAAAATCAATCATTCGTTTTGAAAATAACATAGTTATCAGGACAGTTACATATGCAAGACTCTTCGACTACTTATAACATGGCATACACCACCCCATCGAAGAAACTGACATTCAATTTCATATTCATACTACTTATGCTAAACACACCACCCCTACGACCTCGCACCAACCATCGAATACCCCCTCACAACTCTAGCTTCACTCTCCAACAGTCCTGTCAGAACCTGTCCGAACTGATCACTACATTCTTCTACAATACACATACGCAGATATGACATTGTCTCTGCTTAGTGAGCAGTTTCATATACACGACATCTCGCAGCCACGCATATACCATCATCCAATCTCGTATCACTGGCCTTCTTCCATAACAGAACTGCTACCTTAGTTTCATTTATTACTATTTTTATTCTATCTTTACTTTTTACACGAAAAAAAGTATTTAAATCGTAATATTTATTCTCGTCAAATACCCACGTTAATTAAAAAACTCCTTCTCCCCCAGTAATTTCATTTTATTTACATATAACATATAATCAACTACTTGTAAAAAACACCGCATACCTTGAAAATATAGTTAGACTTCACCTTAAAACATTCAAAGTCATGTCCATATATTGCCCGCTAAGCAACAAAAAACCTTAGTCTAGTGTTCTCATCAACGTCATGTCGTCACAATGCAAAACTAAGGCCTCGTAAAAGAAGCTTCATCCATGCTTCGTTGACTCAGTCACATATATTGCCAGTTTTGAAAAGGAAGTCCTATGTGCCGTCATAGTCATTGTCATGTAGATAGTTATCACTGGTGATGATATCGCCAACAGAGATAAAGCTACCGCAGTGCTAGTCGAAGTTGTTCAACACGAGCTCACATCACGTCATAAATTAATCACTGATGTAGATAAAATTCTGCTTCACTGCTATAATTTCCACTAGTTACAGGAAATATCGAACACATATTGTTCTAATTTATTTCCCGAAGAGAGTTGTGTCATGGGCAAGTTACGTCGCATATAACCTGACACAAAAATCTCTTATTCATTCAATTTAATAAATATCAAACAGTGGTACGTGCTTCGTCCTGTTCGCTTTCCTACAATGTGTGTCTTAATGCGGTACCGGTTCAGTGTAATAGCACTCAAACCATATATTTTATTCCTTAACTCCCTGATTTTCCAACTCTTCTCATGGTTATCGTACCGAATTTTCTTTCATACTATGATGTAATGTACGTTAGTCCTTGCTGATTTCATTTCAGTATATGTCTTCAGACTACCTCAGAAAGCCAAACACATCAGTAGAGGAAGTGCGCCATATGTGGACCCCTGCTCCTAGAGTGGACCCCGTTTCTAACAGGGCTGTACGCTCCCGAAATCTAACGGCGAGCGGATGAACTGCAGCGGACGGACACTGTGGGAGTAGGAAAGAAGCATCGCTAGTCTGCCACAAGGCCTGCAGTAACGGCATTACGTTTGTGGTTTTTGATGCTACGAAAGTTTTGTTTAACAGTTTGTGAAGTGTTACCGACAGCACTGTGTGCAAGTAAGTAAATCTCTTGTGTTATGTGGCGATACATACATAGCAGTACTAGTGATGTATGGTCTTAGTTGCGTATTTATAATGAGGCGAGAGAGAATTTTTCGTGCAAGACGAAAACATGGCAGGTCCCTTGAACGGTCCCCTCCCGTGTTCCTAGAATGGACCCCTCCCGTGTTCCTAGAATGGACCCCTCCCGCGTTCCTAAAGTGAACCTCTTTTCCCGTTCGTATTCTTTTTTTGCCACAGACTCTTAGTAAATTGCCATTTTGTTTCAGGTTTCAGAGTTTCGTGAGTAGTTAGTTACACTTAAGGGTGCCGCCTGGCTAGGTTTCGACACACTGCAAATAGCATCGGGAATACAGGATTTGAAAATAAAACGACTCCACATACCTACATGGTGTCTGTTTACGAATAGACTTGGTGTTTACAATGCTTACGATACAATGTTTACAGTGCATAAGATTTCATGTCCTACGACACGCTGACATTTCCTATTTTGATTTTTGACCTGGAAGATTAAAGGTTGCTCAAATGGGCGTTTTCATGGTTACAGTTCGGTACAAAACACAAAGTGTCTGAAGCCGACCTCCGTAGCTCAGTCGGTAAGATGCCGGTCTGCGGTGCGAGGTGTCTGTGGTTCGAATCCGGGCCCGGGCATGGATGTTGTGTTGTCATTTAATCATTTCACCCTCATCGGCTTTAAAGACCATAGCTGTTAAAAGGCCGTAAAACCCTCTCACCATCATCACAGTGTCTGATTTTAAATGCTGATTTGGGAAGCCTTCATACATTTTAGACTATCTTCGTTAATACTATGTTAAATTACCATCACTCTGAAAGTCATAGAAATGCAATGACGATGAAATGGCTGCATATTTGTTCAGTGCCTTGCACGTAAATGCGGTGGGACAAGTGATACGCGATAGTGAATCGCCCTTCCAGTAGCCATGCTTCTTCGCTTTAAACACACAATATCCCTCCAGCCAGGCGGAACCCTTAAGTTTTGGGCATTGCAGCCAGGATGGAACAGCAACCAAAAACTGTTATGTGTGGAAGTATGGGATGCTAATTCCATGGAAAAAGGTATAATAGCAGTGCGTGAAAAGAAGATGGGATGGAAAAAAGCTGCAAAAATATATTCTGTTCCTAAAACGACATTAATGAGATTGAGTAACGAAAAGTATGGGGATCCTAAGAAAGCTGCTAACACAAAATGGGGTCGCGAAACTGCTCTTTCTCCTGCCTTAGAAGAGGAGCTTGTGCAGTACTGTCTAGCAATGGAAGCCACATTGTGTGGGTTGACTCGGGGAGATTTAAGAAGAATGGCATTTCAGCTAGCTGAAAGAAATAACCTCAGGCATCCCTTTAGCGAAGCATGTGACATGGCAGGAAGGAAGTGGCTCAA